>VXAX01006400.1:602404-622930 GCA_013399835.1 Leptocoma aspasia | reverse complement strand
CTTCCCCATCGGTCCCTGTCGCCAAGCAGAGGAGAGACGGTGACCTTAACTCTTTGAGATGGTCGCTTTGAGACGCAGGGTTAATTTGCGAGGGCCAGTAGTGGCAGAAATGCAGCGCTCAGACTTTAATATCTGCATATGGTAATGGATAAAATCAAGGAACCCGTTAGTATTCCGCTCCTGTAATACTTGGCGCGGGAGAGCCTGCTGCTCCATCTCATTTCCGAGCTCCTCGGGGGGGGGGGGAAGCGGAGCGGGGCTGGGTGCCTTCCCTGCTGCCTTTTCCCGAGTGCCTCAGCCCTTCAGGCATCGGGGGAGTCCTGCGGAGGGGAGACGGGAAGCTCCTTGCAACCGCAAAGCTGCGGAGAGGCACCGTCACGGGCTCGGAAAGCCTCGGGAACGCTTTGGGAGCGGGATGATGGCAGGAATCAGCAAGGTAACCCCGGTGCCCGGCTCCTGGTAGGCGATGTGACTCTGCTGCCAACCTTTTACACACCCCAGTGATTTTATCTATCCCTGTGGCTGATGCGAGCCCTGTGTTTGAAATGCTGTGCGAACTTGAGGGATGCGCGGTGAGGTCAGCCGTGGGGGCTGGAGCCTGAGCACTGAGATTACCTCGGGAAGAGCAAGGCAGAGGTGTGGGTGGTGTCATCTGGGGACACACGCCGGGAGAGGCAGACGCCGGCTTTCCATCCCCTCTGCGTGTTCCGGCAGTGGCCGTTAATGATGATTGGATGTTAATTCCGAGGGAGGGGTGTGGTAGTCGAAGGGGTTTTTGGATGCGAATCAATCCCCGTTGACTCATTTGGGCCCCGCCGAGGTGTGGGGGGAAGCCCTGTGTTTGCAAGGCGGGTTGCTCCCACTCCCATCATCAAAAGTTAAGGTGGAAAGATTTCCGTGTCTGTTCCCACCCACCCCCCGACGGGAGGAGGTTCGTGACATATAAATTTCTCAGACTGCTCTTTGGGCTGTCTGCGTGTTAAGCAAATACGTTTCTCACTTCGACTGAGAACAGTTTTGCTCTCTGATGAGTGGAAACTGGGGAAAAAGAGACATTTAAAAATAAAATCAGACTGTATAGCTGGAGTGGTAAAGCAAATGTTCTCGAGATCCCACGTAGCAAGCTGGGGATGAATGCAAACTGTTCCTGCCGTGTAACTTTTCCAAATGCAGTTCTCCCTGAGAGATGCCATCTCCTCCTGCCTCCCAGCAGAGCCCGGTGTGCACGGAGCACGGAACGGGTGCGAGGGTGCTTTTCCCAGCGCCCTGAAGGGACAACGGGAGCGTGCTGGCACTGCCGCAGGAGTGACAGCCTTGTCACACGCGGAACCCGGCACCCACGGCAGAGCCATGGGAGCCCACCCTGCCTGCAACTTTCTGGGGTGTCAAAGCTTTGCGGGATTTGAGGCAGGTTATTCCCAAATCGGGGAGCACTGGCTCTCCCCTCTTCCTTCAGCTGCTGTGGATGTGGCAGGCCCCCTTATGTCACCCTCTGGAAGGCATAGTGACTGTAGGTGACACGTGCTTAATTTTCAAGGGAATGACCGTGGACAGGTAAAGGGATGCTTAAATCAGGCTTGCTCTTGTTTTCATTCAAAGTTTCGTGTGCAGCCTTTCACATCCTGCTTTTTCTGTAACTTCCCAATGACATGTGCACATACCTGGAAAGGTGTTAGAGTATCTAATCCCTCTGGCAAAATGGGAATGGGTTGGTAGAGCAACCTGCTAAACACCTTCAAAAGCGAGTGCTAGTTCAGTGTGCATTTTGCAGATGAAGAGGTTCAGTCAGTTTTGTTAGACCATGGTTATCACTCATTCCTCTACCAATGAAGTATCCTATCAGCTGTGTAAATGAGCTTCTCAGATCTGGGCTCTGATTTTCTGTACAGAAATGGAAGCACAAAGTGTGGAGCTGCTGCTGTGTATCCATGGTGTGGATGTGTGGGATGGCTTGGGGCTGGTGGCTGTTTGGGACAGCTCCACTGCAGTGCTGGGTGGGCATTTGCTGTAGATTGAAGCTTTGTGCTTCAGAAGCTGCCACAGGATCAATTTAGGGATACAGAGCTTTGCCAGGGCTGACAGAAGAGCATGGACACCAGACAGGAGTTAGAACTTGGCTTGACTTCTTTTCCCTCAATTTACAAAATAAACTTCCATAAGTTCCTTATGTATTGCTCCTGGACACCTCAGGAACTGCATTTTTACTTGGTGGGACACATTCTTAAAAAGTTATTTTCCTCATTTGCTGCTCCTTTCCTTCTTCCCATGCCTTAGCAGCCTGAAATCCGTGGAGATTTACCCCTGAACCCTGGGATTTAAGTACTTTATTAACAGCTACAACAGTAAGTTGTTAAAACTCTGCTCCTGGTTAACAAACAGGTGAAGGAAATGAAACCAGTAGCTTTGCACTTTTCCTTTCGTGACTTTAGTAAACTTCTGGTAGCAATTAGGCCTTAGTCCAAATGCTCTTAAACAGGAAAATAACATGAACAGTAGCTTTCCTTTTTTTTTTTTTTTTTTTTTAATATTTGTGTCTGGATATGGGCCTCTGTCCAGCCAAGCAGCAAAATCTGAAAATAGGAAAGTAAAATCTGGTCTTAGTCCAGTTTTAACAGTAAGTCTGATATAAAACCATTGGTTTGGCAAAGAGAACCTTTTTACCCATGAAGGTTATTTTTGGATCTTCTTCATCCAAGCTTGAAGTAAAGTTAACAGACTTCTGGCAAAATGAAGCATTGGGGCTTTTTGTGTGAACCAGCTGCTTTTCTCTTAAACTCAGAGTGCACAGATGAAAACTGATCTGTTAGCCAATTATTATTTACTTCTTGGTGTTTGAAACATGTGGAGGGATAACTGAATAGTGGAAGCTTGAAATCTGGATCAAGCCAAAACACTGCTTGAGAATTAAACCCAAGTTTGTTTGTTCTTTCCTATTAATAGTTTATAAATTCAGCGTCTGAACCACAGAAAACAGTAGTTAAAGTGGCAAAGATTATTGCTCAAAATCCTGCAATCAGAGCTTGCTGTTTTAATTAAAAATAACTAATCAACTGATTGATGAAGGGAAAAAAAGTGCCTTGCAGATATATATTAATTTCGCTGCTACCAGAGGATTCTATGTGATGCATTTGTTGATGTGAAGTCTTTTGGGGGAGGAGACACTGAGTACCTAAAAAGCTTGTGCAAGCACAGCAGAGCAGGCTTCTGGGAGAGGAGATGCTCCTGCAGCTTTGCATGCTTAGGTGATTCATTACAAGAGACTTGACAATCAGGACTAAGTCAGCAGCAGTGGGAAGTGTTTGTTTTTGGCAGTTCAGGCAGTGGGTGTGATCCCCTGGCAGTGGCTCGGGGCATTCCTGAGCTGTTTGGGTTAGGATGACACGCTGCTCTTGGGCCACTGCAAATCTGGCTGGACTTTTTATCAAGCTGTAGCTCCAAAGAAAGTGGAACAAGTAATTCTGATGGCTGGTGACAAACCTCTGAAGGAAGAGCTGAAGTCACGAAAAAGCGTGTCTGTTTTGTACATATAAATCTACTGATCTGACCTCCTTACAGCCCCTCTATGCACCCAAACCACACAGCTTTGTGTGTGACAGGGAGAAGGATCTCCCTGGATTCATTTGGGAAGGGAAAGCCAGTAGGCAGACAGGGTCATCTACAGCTGGAGTGGAGCTGCAGCTGCCTTGCATCCCTGTGGATTCCCCTGTTGGCAGAAATTTGACTTTGTCAGTGTGATTGCCCTCAATCCTTGGTTAATCCAGAATCCCAAAATGCTCTGGCTTGGAAGAGACCTTAGAGCCCAGTCCCTGTGCTGTGGATAGGGACACCTTCCACCATCCCTAGGTTCCTCCAAGCCCCATCCAACCTAGCCTTGGACATTTCCAGGGATCCACGGGCAGCCACAAAGGAGCTACCTTAGAGGTTCCAGGGTGCAGCAAACCCCAGCACTGCTGAACTGGGATGAACAAGGGAGCCCTTCTGCTCTCTGCCGGTGTGGGAAAGGCAGGGGAAGGTGTTAATTGTCATTTGTTTGCTTGGGCTGCATCAGAGGAACTTTGTCTCTGCTGGGAACCTCTTGCAGGGGCTTTGGAGAGTGGTGGTGAACCTCAACTAGGAAGCTGCAGTGACAGCAGAACTGGGATGAGCCAGTCAGGCTCTCCCACCCTGTGGATGAAATCCTTGCCTGAGCTGTGCTGGCTCATACTGGGAATAATCATTGGGAGAGGATGCTCCAGTAGGAATTTGCATCAAGATTGTAATCTTAGCCTAAAGGTGAGCAGAGGAATCCTGGGCTTCCTCCCAGTTTTCCTGGAACTTCAAACAATCCAAGCTTGCCTGTCCTGGATGTTTGCCTGAGGAAGGGCCATGGACTGCTGTCCTTCTCCAGCCTGTTTTGTCTGTCATCAAACAATGCCCTGCAACACAGAAAAAGACAGTTCTGGTTCAAATAAATTCCCTGGAATAGTGCAGCCTGAAGGGCAAGGAAAAAAGAGCAACAGAGGGAGGTTCAAAGGGAAGTGCCACAAAGACTGCAGCTGTTTTCTGTCACTGAAGTGCTCCCTTATTTTTTTTAATTTAGTTCATACGCTTCATTTTCTAACCTGAACAAACCATTTGAGGCATTGAGAGAAGAAAGTGAGGTAAAAAGGCAAAGCTGACTGATTAAAGCTGGTGGAAAGACTGCTGGGAGCAGTTTGGGAAAGATGCAAGGAGGAAAACACTCTTGGTAAAGCATTTTGAGGAGCCATCTTAGTAAGAGTAGAGTCCTTTCTAAAGTGAAGATTATGCTTAAGAACTGAAATGCTGCACTCATTGAAGTGATTTAATTAGTGGGAGACAAACATACAGCCGCTACTTTTACCAGTGCTTGTTATTAATTTGGTGGTTGGGCAGTCAGATTTGGATAAGAATTTATGCCTAAAATAACTTTGTTTTTCCAGAAGTACACACTAGCACACATTTCTACTTCAAACCAACCCAAATAATTCTGTATTTAATGGCTTAGGACCCAGGTTGTAAGAAGGAAGGTGTGAACAGCAGTGCCTGAGGATCTGGGAAGGCTGTGTGATAAGGGTTGGTGCTGTGATATGTCCATTTTCCAGACTTCATATAGTAGCTGGGGAAGCTTCCTGCACAGCCAGGCTGTTGCATTCACTTCATTCATGTGCTGATTGCTGTATTTACCTCATTCACTTGGTTCCTTCTCACATATTTTAAACAGATAAAAATAATCCTTTGTTTCCCATTCAAATTCTGGTTCAGTGTCCAGCCATTGGAGGGTTTTGGTGGTATTTTTTTTTTCTTTTGGGTGAAAGATACAACTGCAATCTGTTCTATGTCATTTCACGTGGTGCTTTTGACAAAAACATGAATACTAATCCCAGTGTGAAGAGCAATTTGAATGGCTCATAGCAACATTTTCAGTTTCCCCCTCTGTATCTGGAGAAGCAGGGCTCCTGTCTCAGCGGATGCTGTTTTCCATTGGGCACTTCCATGGTTGGTTTTGGCAAGAGGGAGAGAACTCGGGTGATCTGATGGTCTGGGTGTGCTGGGAGCTATCCCCTGGGAATGCTCCATATGGATGTTGTGAGCTCTGTGCCATCTCCTGGCACCATGTGAGTGTGTAACTCCAGATTTCTCTGATACCCACGTTATGGGACACAGCATAATTCAAAGCCAACAGTTCTACTGAGATATCAGGATATTCCTTGGATATCCTGGCTACTCCAAACATTGCTGGGATGACATGGGGCAGCTTTGTGCTCCCTCCTTGCAGATCTTGGTCTGTTTGCAGGGGTGTTTCCCCAGTCAAGCAAACACCCTGCTCCCATCACAGGAGCTGTTCAAACCTCAGGGATGGCTTTTACAGCACTGGGCAGCTGGCACTTGGATTACAGGTTGGAAGTGGGCTTGGCAAGGCTGGATTTGCAGCTGGATTTTGATCTTGGAGGTCTTTTCCAACCAGGATTCTATGATGATGATTACTGTCACGATTGTGGAGAACAGGAGTCTTTTTCTAAAAAGAGAAATCCATTGTGGCCTTTTGGGAGTAGGAGAAGAGGCAAACGTTGTTGATGTGGTTTTGATTGAGCTCTCATTAAAGTGTTTTTTGAGTGTTTTCTCTAAATAACAAAGATTGGAGTGTGGCTGCACTCCAAGGTTACGTTCTTGAGCACTATGGCAGATCCTTATTCCCAATATTCTCCCCTGAACAGAACTGTGCTTCACCAAACAAACTGAATTTATGGATTATGAACTTTCTGGGTTTTTTCTTCCGGTTTTTGCACTTGGGTAATATCCAAGCTTGAAATAACTTGGGAACCTTTGGTTTCTGGTGTTGTGCTCAACACAAAATAACTTGAGACTTTCTTCTCTGCTCTTGTCTGCAAACAGAGGTTGCAAGTTTGAGGAAACTGTTTGTGAGGCACACAGTGGAAGTAATTAGAATATGGTGTATTTAATTTTACTTGTTGCATCCAGAATGAGTGCAAACTAGAAATGAAACCCACACTCTAATGGAATTAGGTTGTGACACTTCAGTGCCATGTGTATGACAAGGAAAAATGAACAACTTGATGCAGAAGTAGATTGCCATTGAATTTTTATTTTATTTTCCGTTCCTGTCAAAGAAAGGGGAGGGAGATAGATGTGTGAGCACAAGTTAAATTCAAAGAAGCACTGACTGGTTTCTGAAACCATTTAGCTTATGGAGCTTTAAGCTATTTAACATTCATAAATAGGATCTTTAAATCTCTCAAGAGCAGTCTGAACTCTGTTACTTGGATGTCCACAAGAATGAATTTGTTCATAATAATGAAATTGCTGCAGTTTTGATAGTCAAGGAGCTTTCCAAGACTCTCATTTTACTTAAGTTGCTGGACTTTTTCCTTTCTAGGTGCCCAAATCAATCATAGAGCAGATGATAATCTTCTTCAGCAGCCTTCCTTTACTACTTCTTCACAATTTTTTTACTTTTTGAGAGCAATGCCTTTCACTGGAATAAAACTTGCAGTTTAGAAAAAAAGAAATCTTTTAACATTTAATGTGAAACAAGGTTATTTGCATAAGTCCTTATACCTGAAGAAGATCTGCATAAATGCACCCGATGAGTTTCAGATGGTTTTGGTTTTTAAGGATGTACAGCCTTGAATAAAATAGGATTCATGAGTGGCGCACCACGGGCACATAAAATTCACTTTGTATTTTGAAAAACTCCAGGGAATGAGATACTGTGAAAGCACAGTTGGAGTAAGAGAGGAGTGCACAGCCCCCAGGAATTCCCCAGCAGCCTCTGTGGTGTCCTTGTGCCTGGCAGCCCCCTTGGGAGGGGAAAGGCTCCTGGTGGATGGTGTATCTCCTTTCTGCAGTGGCTCTGGATTTATCCAGAGGTGTCTGTGGATGAGCAAAGTTCAGCAATAGGGCAGCTGTAGCAGGATAGGAAAGCTGGCCACCATTGTGGCCTTTTTTCATCTGGGAAGGAAGCTGGGGCGACTGAGGCTACTGGATAGATGAATCAGGCTGCTCATGAAATTCATAATAGGTGGAGGCTTTGTCCACTGGCACTGCAACCCACTTCCCTTTTGGCTTTATTTCTTCCTGATTATGACTTCAAACAGCAGTGAGGCACTGGAAGACAGTGCCTGCATTGCCTCATTGAAGGGAAAGGACAGAGGATTATTGAAATCCCTTTAAAACTCTCTTTTTTGGGGGGAGGGGTTACAATGATGTCCCTTAGAGTCTTTGACAATGTTCCTATTCTAATATCTTTGAAGGCAGACTACAAAAAAAAAAAAATCTTCCAACTACTAAGGGAGTCTCAAACCAAAGGGATTCATCCATCAGAAATATGGATGTTATGTCTTCTTGCCCTCCCACAATTTTCAGGATAGTGACAAGTTTATGACTTGGGCTGCCAGCCACAGAGGGTGTCATTGAGGGCATGAAATTCCAAGTTCTTTCCAAGGATATCCTTGTATAACTCCTGTGGAAGAAATGAGCAGGTTGTTTTGGTGGCACAACAGGTAACTGTGATGCCAAGGCTACTGCAAAATTAACTCGGTCTTTTGAGCCACGTACATCTGATAGAAGTGGGGACTTTTTGGGTAGGAAGGGATCAGTTCAGGGAAATTGTTGGACTGGTTTGAAAATAATTCTGAACTGAAATGAGGCTGGCATTGGTTGTGCCAGAGACAGTCCCTGTGTGCTGAGAGGAGGTGGTGGTTTGGTGGGGACACGTAAAGCTGAAGAGAAAGTGTTGTGTAGCTGGAAAATGTTTATAATCCTAAATTTGCATTGAGTAACCTGAATGTTGCTGTAGAATTTTCCTGTGTGTTTTACAGTGAAGCAAGTCTTTAACTTGGTGTTAAAACCAACAGCTACAGTTCACGGAATCCCAGACTGGTTGGAAGGGACCTTAGAGCTCATCCAGTGCCACCCTGCCATGGGCANCCCCAAAAAAAAAAATTCCTTCCTAGAATCCAGTCTAATCTAATGCCCTGCCCCTGTGTCTGTAGACAAATATCTCTTTCCCCGTGCGTTCTTCACCTCGCTGTTGGAACACTTGCGGCGGTCTGGGAGATGTCCAGGGTCCTGAAACGACAGAACCAAGGTCACTCAGCAGGGACAGAGTTCCTGAGAGAGGAACGTCTCCTACTGAGGTTCACCAAGAAACGTGTCCAGTGGGACTGTGCAGGCTTGGAAAAAACAATTCCTTTCCAAACCAAAAACTTTCGGAGATTGGTTCATTGCAATTATCTGTGTCCCTATAGTGTCTGCTGGAATTCTGCTTTTTGGGATTTAGTGGGAAACCACTTTCTGTCTCCTGATACAGGTGAATGCATGCACATGCTCCAGGTCTTTCTACGTAGAGGGGCATTTATTTGTAATGCAAAAGAATTTTATTTTATTAAGTGCAGTTGTAGAAAAGGCACACAAAGATTTTAATTTTCAGACCGCTGTAGATACATCTGGTTGACCAACATTTGTTTGCAGTTCTTGTACTGCTGTATATGATCTTTTAGTAAAATCAATTGCAGCTTAATATTACATGGGAAATTAAGAATAATGAAATCCATCACTGAGCTCCCATTGTGAGCAGACAGGCTGAAACTCTTGTTAATGTGCTGGTTTACTCACAGAAACGCTCTTTGCCTTTCACTCAGTCTCCTGATCAAATTTTAACAGGAGGTTTGACATTTACATGACATTCACATCTGTAGGAACACTGTTTCCTTTTCCCCATTGCTCCGTTTCCTCGGAGTTAACATTCTGCTGGAAGCAGTGAGAGGGATTGGAGAAGGGAGCCAGCAAGAAACCATCAGTGTAATAAATTGTTTGTGTTCTCCAGGCTGGCTACAGCTATTTCAGCCTTCTGGAGGGGTGGGGAAAAGGTTTTTACCCACAAATAGGTGGCATTTTCTGTGGCATTATCCAACAGATTGCCTTGTTGCTTTTAGCAGAAGGAATTGTGCAGGGTTAGGAACAACGTGCTGCTTGCTGGTGGTATGGATTTGGATTAAGCTGTGGGGCTCAAGAGCTTGAGAAGGAGCTGGAAACCTGGATTAGGCTGTAAACCCCTGGGGGAAGGATGAGGATGGATGATGCTCAGCCAGAGGGTCCCTGGAAGGGGGGCAGGGATGAGCCAGGGGCAGTGCCTTGCCCACAGTGTCAAGGAACAATGGCAGCTCCAACACTGCTTCCCATTTTACCTGCTTTTCACAGCTATATCCACTTGTGAGTGCTTAAATGCTCTCCAGAGCCTCCTAAAAGCCATGGAGCCACTTTTAGCTTTGGTTTTGCTCAAATCAGAAATGATAGAGGGGTGTGTGTTCCATGGGCATGCAAGAGTGGATTGGTTTTCATGGAAACTGGGGGCATTCCTGTGCTGAAGATGTTTTGTTGCATGCAAAGGAGGAAGGACATGGAAACATGGAAATTTGGATGTGAAATCTGAAGCAGGCACTGAAGGAGTGCAGCTGCCCTGAGCATCACCAATATGAGGCTCAGAAGGATTAATCTAGGTTGCTACACAAAGTAAAGCTTTGTTTTCAGATGTTTCTATTTCCCCAGTCTGATGGCCACAGCCTTTCTGGGGAGCTGTATGCCAGCCTTGCCCTGCTGTATGTTTTCTAATAACTGTGAATGTGATTCAATCTTGTTTTCCATTCCATCATAACAATATCATATCTGTCAGGTGGATTTAGAGGTCAAATTAGCAGCATCTCTACTTTAAAAAAATGCATCCAAAAGGAGCAACTTAAAAATAAAAATTCAGATGTTTGCCAGATCACAGGGTCTGGAGCTGTGGGCAGTGGCTTGTTCCCCTGTGGTTAGCATGGAACCATTTACACATTTTAGTTGGCCCATCCTTATATAATTCCAGGCAGGCCATGGACTTGAAATTTTGTTAAGAACACAAAGTGAGCTTTGCTGGTAGGTCTCAAGATATACAAACAGTTCTTCCTTTCTTCCCCCTTTTTCAATCCCATTGCAACACATAGCAAGAGTGTTGGTCCATTGCTGTTGTATTTCCTTCCACAGAAAGTAAAAGAAAACACCTTTGTATACTTAGGAGAAGTGTCAGAGCACCAAGGAATCGGCTGCATTGTACAATGGTGTCAGCTGGGAGGTGGTGAAGCAAAACTAATGAATTTTGGACTCTGAAATCAGTGATAATGAGGAACTCAGAACCTGGAAAATTATTTTTGAGAACTGTTAGAAACAAACCCAGTGCTTCTCACCTGCAAGGCTGGGTGTTGACTCCAAGGTAGGCAGGCATGTCTAATGGCAAAAGATTGGTCATTAGATTTTAATCTGCTGGGATTGATGTGCATCCTGGCTGCTTTGGAAATGGGTGGAATTAGGGAGCAGGAGGTAAAAACTGGATCTCTCTTCAAATATATTCGTAGATTGTGGTCAAAAGTCTTGTTCCCCATGTTCTGTGCCATCCCCGCTTTTCAGTGTTGTTGTATCAGCTTTTTCAAGCTGTTACATTGCTCTTTCAAACAATGCATGCTTTAGCTTCTTGTTTTGTTTTCGTATAAAAACCTGAATTTTTTTTCTTGGGCTTAAAAAAGGAAAAAAAAAAAAAGAAAACCAACACCTTCTGCTGTTTTTGCACAAGACCATGAAAAAGAAAATGTGTGAACACTGGCCCAAGACAGCCTTTAAAACAGAACCCTTGGCAGGGTCTTCCCAAGAGATCCCTTGTTATCAGCCAGCCTCCTGTCCTGGGTTCCTCCAAAGGCATTTCTGGTGGCTCTGCTCTCATCACCTGTGCCCTACTCCTTGGTGAGCTCTGTTTGCTTCCTGCCTCTCTTGAGTGGTCATTTAGAAAATCGTTTCCTTCGAGTGCTCAAATAAACAAGTGGCTGTGTTGTTAAAATTCTCATGGGAATTCAGTGCTTGAGGGGATCATTGAGCCTGCCTGGCTGAACATTCCCTCTCACAAAACAAAGCATGTCGTGGGTAATATTCCCTCTTCTCAGCCAAAGGCTGATTGCTCAAATTACTCTGCCTATCTTACAATTTATGCCTATTCAAGACCCATGTATTCATATTTGTTATTGTGCCAGCGTTGTCCTTTTGCTGCAGTAGTTTCCTGCCCTTTTTGGTGTCCCCTGCTTCCACGATGTGCTCTGGAGAGAGGGATTATGTTGGTGGGTGTTTTTTTTTTTTTTTGTTTGTTTGTTTTTGGTTTTTTTTTGCCTGTGGTTTCCCAGAGTGAGCAACCTCTTGTGAGACCTGCTTTGCTCCCAGCATCAAGAGGTGTGAGCTGAGGTTTCACCTGGGGCTTGAGGATTTTCTGTGTTTAAAGACTTGTTAAATTAAAAAAAAAACAAACCCTCAGTGTTTTGGAGCTGTGTGGGCAGTATGAAAATGTGCTGCTCCCAAGGATTAAACCAAACAATTTCCCCTAACATTTGTAGTGAGGAAAGTGTGGCTTCTAAGGTTTTGGGGAGCACTGTCAGAGGAGAGTTCAGCAGGAACTGCAGAGATAGGGCAGGGGGGAATGGATTCAAATTAAAAGAGAGTAGGTGTAGATCAGATATTAGTAGGAAGTTCTCCCAGTTCCTCACCAGCCTCACAGGGCACAGGGTGCCCAGAGCAGCTGTGGCTGCCCCTGGATCCCTGGCAGTGCTCAAGGCCAGGCTGGACAGGGCTTGGAGCAGCCTGGGACAGTGGAAGGTGTCCCTGTCCGTGGTAGGGGTTGGGATTGGATGGGCTTTAAGGTTCCTTCCAAACCAAANTGAGGTTTCACCTGGGGCTTGAGGATTTTCTGTGTTTAAAGACTTGTTAAATTAAAAAAAAAACAAACCCTCAGTGTTTTGGAGCTGTGTGGGCAGTATGAAAATGTGCTGCTCCCAAGGATTAAACCAAACAATTTCCCCTAACATTTGTAGTGAGGAAAGTGTGGCTTCTAAGGGTTGGGGGAGCACTGTCAGAGGACAGTGCTGCAGAGATAGGGCAGGGGGGAATGGATTCAAATTGAAAGAGAGTAGGTGTAGATCAGATATTAGTAGGAAGTTCTCCCAGTTCCTCACCAGCCTCACAGGGCACAGGGTGCCCAGAGCAGCTGTGGCTGCCCCTGGATCCCTGGCAGTGCTCAAGGCCAGGCTGGACAGGGCTTGGAGCAGCCTGGGACAGTGGAAGGTGTCCCTGTCCGTGGTAGGGGTTGGGATTGGATGGGCTTTAAGGTTCCTTCCAAACCAAACCATTCCATGATTCTAAAGTGCTGCTTAGGGAAATGCTGAGAAGAGCTGATATCCTCCCTTCCCTCTCTCTCCAAACAGCCTGCACAGTGTAGACACTTCATGGAAAATCTGGGCAACTCTCCTTCCCCCAGCCTCCCCAATCTTTGTGTCCCTCCTTGGGTAGAAGAGGCAGGACCAGTTTTGCCTGGTCCAGGGCAGTTTAAATGCTTTGGTGTGAGCTGTGCACCCAGCCCAGCTGTGCAAGTGTCTGATCATAACTCAGTGGGATTTGCTGATCTGGGCACAGATCCATCTCTGCTGGGCTCATGGGAGAGTTTCCAGGGCATGTCTGGTTCTGAGCAGCCTCGGTTGTGTTGGCTGTGGTGCCACGAGTGCACAGGCCAGCACTGGGGGTGTCTGACCTGGCAGGAAACCTTCACCTGGTTTGTGCTCACGTGCAGTATTATTTAGAAATATTCTGCTGAGCTCTCAGCAAAGCAGCCTGGGTCCCTCGTGGTCAGGGCTGGAGCTCAGGCCTGCTCACATCTGAATCAGCCTTTATGGAGGCAGCACTTGGCACTGTGCCTTTTTTCCTGCTGCTCTCTCTCCTGCAGGATCCTGCTGGCTTGGCCTGAGCACACAGAGCCAGCTGGGGTGGTGTGTGGGTAAGGAAATTTTCTAGAGCCTCAAACACCCGGAGGCAGGCACGGCTTGGAAGCTCCAGAGGAACAAGTCAGGGATGACTTTTAGTTTGGGTGGACAAGCACCCACTGCTCTGCTTCACACTGCCCTGGGTGTTTCTGCAGGCCAGGGAAGCTGTGCTGGAGCCCTCCCCCAGCCTTTTTCCTTTGCATTTCCATCCCCTTTCCCCTCACACCAGTCCTTCAAGGTCTGTTTTCTCTGGAATATGTCCCCCTTAGGATGTTCTACCAAATATATCACTACAGTTCCAATGAGGGGAGAAACATCACATCAGCTTTGTTTATTGCTGCCTCAGTAGGGATATTTTGAGAAGCTGTTGTATTTGGTGGATGCCTGTGGGTCTTGGGCAGTGAACTCCTCTCATGTTTGCCAGTTCTTCACTGACCCGTGCATCTTTTAGCATGATCTTTCCTTCCAAAACTCTGTGTGCATGGGATTCTGACATACACACGTAACTGCTCAGAATTTTCCCACCTATTTTTCCCCACCTTTTTTTTTTCACCTTTTTACCCCACCTAAAAACCTTTATTCCCTGTGCTGTGACCAATGATATCATTCATGTCTTGGAACTCTTGAGTGTCCTGCAGCAGCAGGATATGCAATGGGAATGGTGGAGCCCCTGAAGCCACAGCCAGTCTGACTCTGCCACTTTCAACACCTTGAACTTGTTCAGTTGTTCTTCCCCTGAGTGGTTGTCCTCTTTAGCACCTGTATACCCTCAATTTCTGGCTTAAGTGTGCATCCTTCATAAGGCTCCCCGCAGTTTTTGGGGAACTCTCTGTTTTTGAGACCTTGCTTTTCCCTCGTCTGTCACATGGCTCCATTCCTCTTCTGGTTGGAATATATGGCAGAGTAAGGAAAAGATACCTCAGCAGCTATCACCATCAAATTTTCATTTTGCTCCAGAGGACTGCACCCAATGAGAGAAGAAGGAATTGAAATTCTAAAAGCAGTGTGCATGAAAATAACTTTTGCTTCCCCAATTGTACTGGGAGCCATCTATGGAGAACAGTGCTGGTGGCTCAACAATTTTGGGGAAAATCTGAATTTAAAGAGCTCTTCTCTGACAGCTGTGTCCAAATGCAGGCTTGCCTCTGGCTTATTATTGCTCCAGGATGGCAATTCCAGCCTGGCAAACAGGACAGACTGAGGAATACAGGAGCCACAGATCCCTCCTCTTTAAATTACATTACCAGTTAGCATCAGGGTTACCTGGACACTTCTCAGCTTTCCCTCAGTCACTGCTTCCAAGAGCTGAGCATTTTTACAGTCTTTTAATTTTCACCGTGATTTTAAAACCCTCAAGAAGCCCCAATCAGAAGGACCATTAACACCTCAGCTCTGGCCTAATGAGGAGCACAACTTGTGTGCTGGAAATATCGATTTGCTCAGCTCCCGTTGTGTTTCTCCCTGGAATTCTTTGTGTTCTCCCTTCAGCTCTGCTGGCTGTTTACTCACAGAACACCCGAGTGAGGAGAAGATGAACTGCTGGGATTCTGCTGCTCAGGCATTGATGCATTGCCTCTCCCTTTGTGTTCTTTAAATGCCAGAAATCCCCTGCTTTTATTTGGAACATCTTTTTAATCTCTTCTTTCATCCATGAAGAAAATGAAGAGCTGAGTTCAACAGTTTTTTTTTTTTTTTTTTTTTTCCCCTGAAGGTGTTTCTTTCCCTTCAGGGGCACCTTTCTGGTATGTTCCACCTCTGAGAAGAGAAAACAGGCAGAATTTATCCCATATTTGTGCATGAGGATAAATTCCCCTAGCTTTTTTGATCAAGCAGTTTCATGTGGGTACTTCATCAGGATTTCTGGATTTTAAAACAGTAATGAATTTGTCCTGACCTTCATTTTATCTGTCTGACATTAGGAAAACAAAAGGATCTAAATTAACAGTAATAGTGAATAATGCTGTCTAAATTGAAGAATAAAATGGAAGTGGATAAACCATCAGTAAATGCACTGGTAAAATGCCCTGAAATAGGCTGCTTACCTTCTTTTTTTGATGTATTGCCTTTTCTGAGCTGAGACGAATACTTATTCCTTAAAAGCAATTTCAGATTCATTTATCCTTGCAGGCTATAACTTCACCCTGTAACGTCTCTTGTGACTAAACTATTGTTTTGGAGGAAAACATATATAAAAAAATAATCTTAAATTTAAACTTTTTGCTGCTGCATTGGAAGGTTTTTTTGAGGTAGAAGCTGGAGCAAAATGGTTTTATGATGTCTGTGCTAGAGCAGAATCAGCTGCTCCCTCTGTCTCTGCTCCCAGTTCCAGCACTGGGTGGCTTTGATGCCTTTCTTACATTGTATGTGAAATCCAAATGGAATTAAAGCCTCTCTTTCCACAAGGAACATTCTTGTCTTAATACTGGGTTAGAGGACAGATTCTGGAGAAACTCTGCAGAAAATAGTGTAAATCCCAGAAGGCACACATTGGTTTGTGACTCGTCAGTCGCGTTTTCTACATCATTTGTTCAAAGGCATGGTTTAAATACAGGCCTAATGTTTTGGGTTTTTTTTAAATAAACTACTTCTTAGGATTGCATTTACTTTTTTCTCAAGTTTTGTTGGTGTATTTTATATAGAACTGTGGGTTCTGGCAGAGTGCAGTGTTTTGCACTTCTCATCTTGGAACTTTAAAAAAAAAATCCTGGTCTTTGACTATGAAGTAATTAGAAATGATCCCAAGTTGCTCAGTTTGGAGCAACCTGGTCTATGGAAGGTGTCCCTGGCCATGGCAAGGGGTGGGACTGGATGGGCTGTAAGGTCCTTTCCAACCCAAACAATTTGAGGGTTCTATAAAAAATAGGCTTTTTAAATAAGTGGCTTATTATTGGTGAGTTCTCTCCTTACTTACATCTCCATTTCAGGACGTTCCTTCCCAAAAGAATTGGGAAGAGCTGTGTTTCTCCATGCTGGATGTGGAACATTTCCACCTTCTCACGTGGTTCAGAGAAAGAGAGAAAAATGCTGCTGCTGCTGCTAAGTGTTAGGAGGGACCACAGCTCAGGGAAAGGCAATGTAGCGACAAAGAAATTAAGTACAGCTTCAGAAAGTCAAATGTCTTGTTAAGTCTGGGCAGAAATCAATAAGAGCTTTTGAGAATGGTGGTATTGAGCATTCTATTTTGAGAAATACTTGTGTCTCTTGGAAAACCGGAGCAAACGGCCACAGCAGTGATGCGGATGAATTTTGCAGTGACTTTTTCTAGCTGTGCACGTTGGGTTGTCTGTCCTGCTGTGCTTCTCCAGCTGTGCTGGGGTTTCCAGGCACCTCTTGGCACCTTGGCTGGGTGGTTTTGTGGGATGGGATCCTGGTGATCTCTGCAACTGCCTGAAAAGTTGTAGTGAGGTGGGTCAGGCTCTTCTGCTGTGTCTCGTGAGAGGATGAGAGGAGATGGCTTTAGGTTGCACCAGGGGATGTTCAGATCAGATACTAGGAAAAAAAAATCACTAACGGAGTGGTCAGGGTCTGGAATGAGTTGCCCAGGGTGTTGGTGGAGCCACTGTTCAAGGGATTTCTGGATGTGGCCCTTGGGGATGTGATTTGGGAGCGATGGTGGTGCTGCTGGGGAGAGGGTTTGTGACCTTACGTGTGTCTTCCCCCCTTGGTGATTCTGACAGGAGCCCTGTCTGTGAGCTGTGCTCACCCTGAGCCTCATGGGGACTTGTCCCCAGGTCCCCAAGGAGGTCACTGGAGCTCCCAGGATCATCAGCCTGCAGGGTCTCCAAAGTCTCGCTGCCCTCCCCCGCCCTGTTAGCAGTGCTCTCCTGTTACAGAGGAGTAAGTGATCCTGGTTTTTCCATTTTCATTAAGGCTCAGCTGTGACGTCAGTTTTGGTGTGGCCCTGGTGGAGAAATGTTTGCTTTGAAGCCCTGGAAGTGCTGATCCTGAGCTGTTCTCCAGCTCTCTCCTCTTCTGTCCCTGCTCACACTGGAACTGCTCTGTCTGGGGATTTGGCCAACGCTGTTCCTTATTTCCAGGAGGAAATCCTGGAAAGCAGCTGCATTTTCCCAGTGCCGTGGTTACCCACAGCTGCTGGTTTTGCTGTTTGATGCAGTGGCAGCTTCTATCTTTGTGGAGGAGAGGATCCCATCTTCTCGGAAAGAAGTGCTCCAGGCTGCAGGAGGGCAAGTAGGTGATTTGAATTTTTGGGTCTCAGTGATGCTCTGTGCCCTTTGTGGGAGGAATATCTACATGTCTGCAGCAAGGAAGCTTGTACTGGGAAATAAGAGCAAATTGTGCTGAAGTCAACTGAAATAGGAGTTGGACTTTGTGCCAAATTGCAAACTGTGGGTCTCTCAATCATTCCTCTGCAGAGAGCAGCCTATAACAAAGATTACTTTGCTGTGAGACCCACAGAAAAATATCTGTTCTCTTGCACTTATATCAGTTAATGATACAAATCTGCTGATGGCTGGGAGTATTTATTTGCTGTGAAAAGAACCTGCTTACGTTGCGCTGAGCGTCACGGTTGACTAGCAGGTACCAGGGTTGTGTATTAGGGATGTAAATGATCCTGGGACATGCATTATTGACATGTCCCAGTTCCAGGAGCACGGCAACATTTCTTCTGGGCTTCCAGCTGGGCTGGGAGGAGTTTGATCCTGAACCTGTGGGTTTATATTGCCAGGCCAGGTAAGATGCTGGAGGGCGCTGGAAGGGCCTGGGGGGCTGTGGCAGGGGAACCAGCTTTGGTCCAGAGCAGAAACCTCAGGGCTCAGGGGTGTTTGAGGATGAGGTTTCACTCAGTTTTTCCAGCTGTAGCAGCAAACCCTGTACCTGGTTGCCTTTGCAGTGTGGAGGGCAGAGCAGTTGCATTAGTTTTGCTTTTCTTGTTGTTTCCTCCCACTAGGGGGAAAGACATGTTTTTAAATGAGCAGGTGTATATTTTCATAAGCCCCAAGCATTCCTTTGTGGATGAAAGAGTTGTAAAACATCTGAAAGCTATTTTCTTTGACATGAGCTTCTCTGTTTAAAGAATGTGGGGAATAATTTCTTATTCAGGCTGAAGCAGATGAAATTGTAACAATGTTCTGATGTAATGGACTGTATGAAATGGATATTTGGGCCTTTCTAAATAAAATGCTTTTGGAACATGTTTGGAGCTGTGAACTGACTCAGATTGAACTATAGGGAAACAAATACACAGAAATACCTATGAGAAAGAAAGGAGAATTTCCTACAATATCCTGGCAAATGCATGCTAGTGTTGAGCAGAGTGTGCTTAAAGGGAGTTGGCCCTTTGGTTTTGGGGTGAGGAATATGTTGTTTGGTGGTGGGATGTGAGAAGTGGCATTGTGGAGTCCTCATCCCTAGAAGTGTTCAAAAACCATATAGAGGTGGCACTTGAGAACAGGGTGGGGTTGCTGGTTGATCTTAAAGGTTCAACTTGATGATCCTAAAGGTCTTTTCAGACCTTAATGATTCAATGGTTGTGCAGTGTTGCTATTAAGAATTATGTAAATCAGTAATGCTGGTAAATGGTTGAGCTGTTTACTGGGGGAATTGCATTTCCCTTCACAGGGAAATGTTCTTAAAATTGGATTGATTGGATTGAATCTGTGCAGTGTTTTGGTGGAGTGAGGCAGAACCCATAACACGTGATATATTCTCAGCCGATTCAGTTTTGCAGATAAATCGTGGCTGTAATTGTTGTTAAATGGCTGATCCACCAGGTGTAATGGTTGCCATGCCAGAAGTTGATACCATATTTTATTTTATTCTCCTTGCTGTTGCTCCTTGCTGCCCCTGAAATTTTCATCCCTCAGGGGCTGTTGCTGCTAGGGTATGAATGTGAGAGAACTGAGGCGTTCCATGAAAATTTTGGGAAGCCTGATAGCCTTAATTAGCATAGAGACCATATGCTTCCAGTCTGGGGGCCCTGTCCAGAGAATGGGAAGTGGTTGATCTTGAGCAGGAGAGGGGATCAGTCTGAGGAGCTGGCAGAGGGGCTGGATTTCACAGTTTGCAAAGCATCTTGGCCCAGCCTGCTGTGTGCTCTGCTCCTCCCTCTTCCCCCGGCTGCTCAGCGGGGAGCACCAAGCCCGGAGTCTGGATCACCAAGGGCTGCCACCAGCAGAGTGGGGACAGCCACCCACCTGTGCTCATCCACCCACACACATGGGGTGGGGCCGTGTGATACTTTTTTGTCTCTTGCCTCCGTGAGGGCTCCCGAGAATGTGCATTTGTGAACACCCAGGGTGTCACACGCTCTGTTCCCCCGTGGAAGGAGGAGTTTTATTGGTGTTTTTTGTCCAAGGCGTCGGTACTTTTTGCCTGCCACGAAACAGAGAGAGCAAAGGTGTGTTCAAGCAATTCTGTCTGATGCCTTAGGTTTTAGTTTTCATATTTTTCAGATTCTGTGCTGCCTTGGTGTGTAACTCTGAACTTCATAGTGAGTGTTAGCAAGTTCTCTTCAAAGGGTAGGTAGACAGAACAATTCCTTCTCTAGCTTGAGACCAAGGACAACTGTCACAGCCTCAGGACCAAAAGGCATAAACACTGGTGAACTGAAGAGAGGAAAACAAGCAGGATGGGACTCCATAACCTAAAGCTGGAACTGGACAATTAACTCCAATCTGCAAATGGAGCAGAACTGATAAAAGTGACAGAGCCCGTGCCCGGTGTCCATTTTGGGACCATTTTGGTTCATCTTGGGTGCAGCCCTGGCTGGGCTCTTGTGCTGCCCAAGGTGGATCCATGGAGGAAATCCTTTTAATAAATCCCTGCTTTATTCTGTAACTCTGTCCAGCCCCTGCTCTAGGGCAGCCTGCACAAGGCATCATGTGTGTTCCCCAAGGTCAAGCCCTGGATCCTGGGGTCAGGCCAAATCCCAGCTCTGTTACTTGAGAGAGCAGAGGCCATTGCAGAAGGATGATTGCTGGGCTGTCTCAAAAGCAGCGTGAGCAGCAGCTTGAGGGAGCTGATTCTTCCCTCTGCTCTGCTCTCGAGACCACACATGGAGTTCTGCATCCAGTTCTGGGGTTCCCAGCACAGAAAGGACATGGAATTACTACAACTTGTACAGAGGAGAGCACGGAGATGCTCCAAGGGCTGGAGCTCTTCTGCTCTGGAGCCAGGCTGGGAGAGCTGGGGATGCTCACCTGGAGAAGAGAAGGCTCCAGGG
>VXAX01006400.1:513630-602133 GCA_013399835.1 Leptocoma aspasia | reverse complement strand
CAGAGCCCGTGCCCGGTGTCCATTTTGGGACCATTTTGGTTCATCTTGGGTGCAGCCCTGGCTGGGCTCTTGTGCTGCCCAAGGTGGATCCATGGAGGAAATCCTTTTAATAAATCCCTGCTTTATTCTGTAACTCTGTCCAGCCCCTGCTCTAGGGCAGCCTGCACAAGGCATCATGTGTGTTCCCCAAGGTCAAGCCCTGGATCCTGGGGTCAGGCCAAATCCCAGCTCTGTTACTTGAGAGAGCAGAGGCCATTGCAGAAGGATGATTGCTGGGCTGTCTCAAAAGCAGCGTGAGCAGCAGCTTGAGGGAGCTGATTCTTCCCTCTGCTCTGCTCTCGAGACCACACATGGAGTTCTGCATCCAGTTCTGGGGTTCCCAGCACAGAAAGGACATGGAATTACTGCAACTTGTACAGAGGAGAGCACGGAGATGCTCCAAGGGCTGGAGCTCTTCTGCTCTGGAGCCAGGCTGGGAGAGCTGGGGATGCTCACCTGGAGAAGAGAAGGCTCCAGGGAGAGCTCAGAGCCCCTTGCAGGGCCTAAAGGGGCTCCAGGAGAGCTGGAGAGGGACTGGGGACAAGGGATGGAGGGACAGGACACAGGGAATGGCTTCCCAGTGCTAGAGGGCAGGGATGGATGGGATATTGGGAATTAGGAATTGTTCCCTGGGAGGGTGGGCAGGCCCTGGCACAGGGTGCCCAGAGAAGCTGTGGCTGCCCCTGGATCCCTGGCAGTGCCCAAGGCCAGGTTGGACAGGGCTTGGAGCAGCCTGGGACAGTGGAAGGTGTCCCTGCCCATGGCAGGGGTGGCACTGGATGGGCTTTAAGGTCCCTTCCAACACAAACTACCCCAGGATTCTACTCGTACAGAGCATTTCCCATAGTGCTGGTGGTCTGACACTTGTGAGACACAATATCAAGGCCTCCCTGTGCTTTGGGGGACCTGATCTGTACAGGAGGTTTGTCCAGCACTGGCTGTTACCCAGGGACAAGGAATAAATTAGTGAAATCCTCTCTGCCGGGCTGGCCCTTCAGTATTTGGAGGGAAGAGCTGCTCAAGGCCTTGCTGTGCCTGTGTTGCTGAGTGTGGTGGTTGGAGAACCTGGGCAGTGCTTCACTGAGGGCAACTTTCCTTTCTGTAAAGAAAGAAGTCTGTATGAAAAGCAGTTCTGGTCGTGCTTGGAAACATCAGGCTTTTGTTGTTTCACTTTGTGCCCAAATTTACATTTTCTGTATGAATTAGGGCAGGGAAGCAGTACAGTACAGCTGTAGATGACGCCACCGTGCAGCACCAGGCGTTCTTCATACCTTGTTACTGCTTGACGTGGGAGGGGGAAGCTCTGTTCAAATGGTTGAGCCTGCTAAGAACCCCAACTGCATCAGTTCAGTTAAATCCCTTATTAAAATTAGGCTAAAGGCAGGATTGCAGTAGTTAAATTTACCACAGGAGGCCTTCCAAGGCAATGTGCACACCTGAGCAGTCATACCTGTGCTCTGGTGCTGTGGTTGAGTTACAGGATGGTCCTGGGTGTGGAGCTTTGCTGTGGCAGTCCAAGGTGCAGCACTCTCACATTTTACATCTTTTCCCTTTGCAACACCACTGAAACACAAGATGGGGTGACTAAAGGGGTAAATTAAGGTGTGTGTAACTGAGCTGGGTGCTGGGGGGTTCATGAATGTCCTGGGAGTGATGGAGGGCTGCCCTAAAGGAGGAGAGGTTTGTCTGAAGTGTTCAATCACTGATGGAACAGCAAAATCTAACTTAAGTTTAAGAAGAGAGCTGTGGTGGTATCTCCCTCACTCAGGGATGACGTACAGGAACCAGAGGGGCTGGCTGGGCTCTCACCAGGAGCTTCAAGCTGAGGGCAAAGTTTATCCAAATTCTTGCCTGACTCTTGATCCAGACGTGATGTAGTCTTATGTATGGCACAGATCCCTCCTGTGCAAGCTGGGAGCTGCAGGGTTGCACTTCTTTCTGTGAAGGCTCAGCACTTTTCTTCCTTTGTTTGGTCATATGTCGTGTGAGGGGCACTGATTTCATTGAATCATGGACTGATTTAGGTTGGAAGAGACCTTAAAGATCTTCTCATTGCAGCCTCTCTGCTGTGGGCAAGGACCAGGTTGCTCAGAGCCCCATCCAGCCTGGAAAATGTGATCCTGGAGGTCTGCAGGGCTGCAGATTCTTCTTAGAACATAGCTGGGTGTTTAAATCCCAGATGGTTTGGTTGCCTGCAGGTGCTGATGGGCAGGAGACAAGCAGTGGTGCAGTACCCTGGGTGTTTGGTGGGAGGCCAGGTAGTTGCAGCAGCAATAAGCTGTCACTGGTTTGTGTCTACACCATTTTAGTTGGGAATTATCTTCCAAGACAGCATCACTTAGAATCCTCTCTAGAGGAGGCACAATGTTAGGCAAACCAACAAAACCCCACCACAAACCAGCCCTCTTCAGCCCTCTCAAGACACACTTGAGTGTCCTGGGAGGAGAAGCCTGCACTGCTCAGGAGTCTGCCTGGCTGAGAGCTCTGCTGCTTTGTGTGTGTGTGTGAGGGGATGAATTGGCAGAGAGAATAAAATGAACTCTGCCAGGCTGGCGGGTCTGGGGACATCCCATTCCATAATTCTGTCCAGCAGTTTGATTGTTCTTCCCCGCACCTGCTTTCCTCCAAGGACAAGCATCTCTTCTCTTCTTGCTTGGTTTTATTCCTTTTGTCTCAAGTTTTATTCCTCAGAAAGCTCTTTTCAAAGGCTACTCTCACCCCTGAAATGATTACGTAAATATCTTTATTTTATATCTCTTATATAGATATATATGCACTGTTATGCTGCATTTGGATAATACATGACCTTGCAACTTGAGAACTTGTTCACTTTCTTGTGGAGATTATTTCAATTATGCAGTAATCTTAATTGTCTTAATTTGAAAGGAGATTTTTCTCCATCAGCAGAATATTTCACATAAGTGTTAATATTAATGAGGCAAATATTTCTTATATTTGTGCTGGTATTTTTCTTTCTGTCTACAAATAATAGTGAGAACTACACTTTAAACCCCATTTTCTCTGTGTTTCTTATTGTTCTTGCAACTGCTTCTTTGCTTCAGTGTCTTTATGAATAAAGGTAACATTAATGTCAAAATATTTTTGGGGAAACTCTCTGTTGTATCTTCTGTGATTCAAGATCTGTGTTCTGCTGCAAGACAATCCCTTCCTTGCTATGGGGAACAGTTTTATGAGATTATGCAGTGTGGGGAATTTGATTTATCTGCTTTGGAGTGTGCAGATAGAGGTAAAACTTGGGCCTAGAGCTCTTAGGAGTAAGAAAACTGAGATGTGTGTGCAGAGCTCAGCTCATGGTTTGCTGGTTTGAGCATCTTGGGGGGGTGATCCCTCTCCATCTCTGTCCTCTCCTGGATAAATGATGGCTGCAGCAGTATCTTTGTGACACAGCTGCTGGTTTTAAATTATGTCTTGATAGACACAGAAATTAACAGCATAAAGGTCTTAAGTCTGTTCTCTTTATAGCTTTCTGGTGTTGATTTGGTAATTGCAAACTGCAGTTAAAATAACTGACCAACTTGACATGGAGGAAATTGATTCAGAACTTCAATCTTGTGCCTCCATGCACTGTTAACTTTGCTCTGCAGCTCCTGGGTGAGACAATCTCATCTCCAGGCTCCCAGCCAGAGGAGGGGAAAAGCACTGCACAGGGGATCCTCAGTGCAGCCAGAGCAGGAAGGGTCCTGCCAAGAGGCCTCCCCAGGGGTGCACTGGCATCAAAATTACCCCTCCAGCCACAGGGAGCCATGTCTCTTCCCAAGAGAATTCTCATCTGTATGACTTAGCTGCATTTTTGGGAATCACAGCATGACTGGCAAGTGACAAAAATTTTAGACCTCTTTCTGGGGCTGGGGATGAACCAGTGGTTGTGGTCCATGTTTGCATTGGTAGTTTAGGGCCTGGGCTGTGGAGGAGGGGGTCTCAGCAGAGTGGGATTGGGGCCTCAGCAGTGGTGCCCACTCAAACACTCCCTGGGCTGTGCACAGGACCAGAAAAGAGAAGAGCAGTGGTTGAAAAGTGATATAAGGAGATGAGGAATGGGGAAAATGTCTGACACAGAGGGCACCTGCACAGCAGGCTTAGATGATTTTGTCAAAAAAGCAGTGGAACTGTTGCTGCTTTAAGAAGAGATGAGAGTGAAGGGTAATTTAAAAGAAGAAATGGTGGAAAGTGTCTGAATCTGTGTAACCCAAAGTAACAGAATCGGCAGGTTTGAAAAACCCCTTCAAGATTATCACTCCAGCGTCACCCCTAAACCATGTTCCCAAAAGCCACATCCAGACACCTCTCACACACTCCCAGATATGGTGGAGAACATGAGGTGGTTTAAAACTTCATTCAGCAGAAGAAAATGTGGCAGATGTTGTGAAACTCAGAGGGAACACTGAGATTTAAGCAGAATACTTGTTCAGTTGAACAGGGTGTGGTGGAATGTGCACAGGGATAGGTGAGACTTTAGTCTAAGAAACGAGTGAGTGTCTTGGTTTGAACAGCCAGGTGTCTGCTAAGGAAGGCAGGAGCCTCTCTTGAAATGGAAAATATAAACCCCCTCCCTCTGAATTATTATAATTTTGAAATTAGGAGGCTCTCAGGAAAATATATGGGAGTAAGAATAACAGTTCTTTAATAGGAAAATTAAAAATACAAATGCAGTAGTACAAAAAAAAAGCCAGAACACTGACAGAGTCACCCTGTNTAATTAATGGCCCATTAACAGAAGATATCTCCTGGAGAGAGGATTGGTTGTGGAAGAGATAAAGAAAACTGCCCAATGAACAGAAGAGAACTGCCCCACCTCTAACAGATGGAAATAGAATACACACCCCAGCCACATCTTACAACCTAAGTCAGTGAGGAACCTTAAATGCTTGAGCTGCTACCAGGATTAGCTCCCTGGGGAGCCAGACAGGAGACACAGCTCTGAGAAGGGCAGGGGATGTGATTCCTGCAGTGGCTGCCAGAGCCCTGCTTGCATTGACCATCCTATACTTGTTCGTGGGAGTTAGAGCCAAGAATCCATGGCAGCTGGGCTTGGCATCCAAAAGGGGAGCAGGAACATAAGGAAGATAGAATTGAGGAATGAAAAATGGCTCTTGGAGTAGTTCAGGGCTGTTGGATGAAAGCACAGAGCCACAGGCCTCGTGTCAGTAGTAGGCCAGCTGGGTAAAGCTAATAAGGCCTAGAGGTAGCTGATGCATGGAAAAAGCAAAACAGGGAAGAATCAATGTGGCTTCTGCAGTGGGAAGCTGATGCTAATGCAATTATTGGAGCCTTTGAAAGGATCAGCTTAGAGGGTATTAAGGAACACAGGGGAATAGGAACAAAGGTGGTTGCAGCGACAAAAGGTGACTGTGAAAAGTAGGAAATGAGAGTCAGCTCTCACAGTGCAGGGAAGTTGGGAGCAGACCTGTGTTGTTCTGCTACTCCTTGTGCATTGGAAAAAAGGAGTATTGGTATGTTGATGATCACCAGTCAAGAAAGAGGGATGAGAGGAGCTGCAAAAGGGCCTTGGAGTATTGAGTGGTTGGATAATAAAAAGGCAGATGAGATTCACTCAAGATAAATGTGGAGCGATGTACATAGAGATCCTAATTTTCATATGAAGCCTGAGCTCTGAGCTGACTGTTATGAATCAGGAGTGAGATCCTTGTGTTAAAATTTTAGGGAATTCTATGAAATGTCAGCTGGGTGCTTGGCAGCTGCCAAAAAGCTGGCTGAAGGGGTAGGAATTATTAGAAAAGGAATAGAAAACAGAAGGGAGCATTCTATGACACCATAAATCCATACGCTGCCTGGATCTTTGCACAGCCATCATCCTTCCAGCCTGGAGAGCAGCAGTGGAAGCAGTTCAGGAACTGCTGAAAGGCAGCATCTGGACACAGAATGGCGTCAGTGCAGCACAGCTCCATGGAATATGTACTTGTCAGTCTTGAAGGGAGCAGGGGGAGAGGAGGGGAAGAGCTCTGTGGTGGCTTGAGTGCTGTGGAGAGGAGGGGTAGAGAGCTGGGTTCTTTCCAGCAGAGGTTCCCAGGGGCAGCACTTGGTTGTGCACATCCCCTGAGGGCTAGGAGAGAGCAAAGGAGTGAAAACCTTTCCTGTGCATGTGGAAAGTGGTCAAGTGCAGCCATTCCCTGTAGCCAAAGCACTTCAGCTGCAGGGGTTGAAGCCTTAGGAGCCCTGGGAAATCAGGAACACAAGCTCAGTCTGGCCGAGGGACTTGTCCACCTGCTCTTGGGCACTGCTGCAGGCTGGAAGAAAAGGCTACAGAGATCTCTGGTGTGACCTGATATCATTGCAAATATCCAGACTTAAATCAGTTTTAGGCAAGTGTTCAGCCCAACAGAGTACCTAGGGTTTAGTGTTAGACATAACTTCTGAAAGTAAGAGTAACTCACATGTGTTATTTACCTTTAACTCTGGTGCAACTGTGTCCAACCTGGCTTATTTCTAGGCTGGAGCTTAAATCATCTAGTAATAGTGACAAAGGGCATCCATTCTTGCTGAGAACAAGGAATCCTGGTTTGGAAGTTATTTGGAATCTTCAAAAGAAGAAAATACATTTGCAAACCCTGTAATGCCCAGCCTTCCCTTCTCCCAGCTGCCCAGCATAGTTTCATTTTGAAACAAGGAAAAAATAATAATGGTAAAAAACCACTCTATTTTCTCCACTTGCTTTTTACAGCTTTCCTGACTTGCTTTTTCTTTCTGACACTTGCTTTTAAACACACTCCTTATCTTACTTTAAGATTTATCTATTGGCAAAAAGAACCTACAGCAGAAGGGAAGGACCCAACCCGTGAGTCCTCACTCTAGCATTGTGCTGGAGACAAAGAATTCTTGATGTCTGTACGGAACAGAAATTCATTCATGACTTGCGAAGAATAAAAAGAAAAAAAAAATTACTTTTTGAGCCTGGGAGAACACTGTGCTAAAGCTATGTAAGTTAATAAAATAATCATGGGGATGAATTATGTATATTCCACTTGGAAGATGTCTTACAGGTTTTAGCAAGACAGAACACAGCAGAGGTGAATGAGAACCTCTCCTGGGGAGGGGGAAGTTGCTCATATTCCTTCAGGCCAGGCAGGGGGAGATGACTTCTCACTGGAATGTGCTCCAGCACCAAAAGCAGGGAGCTTCCACTGTGAGTCTGCTGTGATGGGTCTCAGCAGGACACTGCAGAGAGCCTCTTTCTGCACTACAGTTTATAGACTGACCCCTCTTGGTTAGGAAACAAACCAAGAAACAGCACCAAAAGACACAAAAAAATGGAAATGTGTATTAATGGTGAGAAGGATTGACCATGAAGCACCATCTCCTAAATTTTTCTTGTATGTTGCAGCTGTTATGTGACGACAGCAGAATTGTGTTATTTGAATTTCTCAGCTTGGTTGCAGGTTAAGAGTGGCTTTGCATTGACAGAAATAAAAGCTTGGCAGAACCTAAGGTTTCTACTGGAGATTCTGGCTTTAGATTCTAGTCTTGTTTAAGGATTTTTATGTGTTTAACTATTTAAAAATATATTTAATATTTTATATTTATAATTTTTTATGGGTTTCATTTTTGTGGGTCACATTGACCATGGCTTTTGTTTGACTCAGAAGTGCCCTGGTATGGAAATGTGACTTGCCAGGTCTAAAATGTCAGAGATTTATTAAAAATAAGTTTTGCCTGGTTAGTTGTTAAATACACACTCCTTGAGTGCAAATGACAATAAGGTCTGAAAACCTGAGAAGAATTGAGAATGTAACTCAAATAGCTAGCAATATTTGGAATATCCTCCTAAGGAATGCCTTCCCTTTGGGGAGTTTTCCTGGAGTTTTGTTTGGCATAGTTAATCTCCATGAACTGATGCAAGGAAAGATTTCTGGAACAGGTAGCAAACAGTGATTTTGCTTCCCAAAATCCCTTGGAATGTTGTAGTAGTGCTGGCTTGGCTAATTAATGAACTGTCCGTGGGATGTCCTCCAGGGATCCTTCACTCCACAGTTACACTATCAAGTTTTGTAGCTTTTTGTTTCAGACTCTCCTAATAAAAACATCAGGGATCTCATGAAAAACGCCTTTAAAATTTGTTCTTGTAAATAACCTTCTATATTTGGAATATCGTAAAAAAAAAAAAAAAAGCCCAAAAAAGAGGGCAAGATGCTTAAATGAATATTTTATTTCTGTTGGAAAGGAAGAACACGATTCTGCCATGGTTTCTGTGCCCAAATCATCATCAGCTCTGCAGTGCTGCTCCCTTCCCCTGCAGCAAGGCACATTGCTGGGGGATTATAAAATTTAATATAAAAATTCTGGTGTGCTGCTGGTGGAACATCACCTGCATGAAAACATCTGGCATCAGAGGAGAGCAAAGGCCATCTCCAGCCTTTTTTATTCCAGCCCAGTCAGGGCAGGGCTGCCCAGCTGAGGCCCAGCTGTGTGGGAAGAGCTTGGATGCTCTCAGTAAAGCGAAGTTTCTGCTATGAATCTTTTACTGATAAAATGCATGGGGGAAATAAAGACTTGGATATGGCCTCCAGGGTCAGGATGTGGCCAGGAATCACAGGGGGTTCTTACAGAAAAAGGTGGAGCAGTTCAGAAGGGGCTTTGTACCAGTGCATTCACCTGGGCAAAGGAGCTTCAAAGGGTTTGGAAATAAAAGATGAGATGGGAGACAGGGCAGATTACTGCATGAATAAGATTCTCCACTCTCTTTACTGCTGACTCTGAAATCCCAGTATGAGCTTCAGAATAGAAGGAAAGGATTTTCTAAAATTTTTTCCTGCCCTTGCTCATTTTACTTTGTCCCTCCTGGAAAATGAAAGGGGAAAGGTGGACTGCAAGTTGCTGAGTGGTGTCCCTGAAAAGTGGAAGGATTTAATTCTTGAGATGTCAAGTAAAATCTCCTGCATTCTTCAATTAGAATTGTTTATCTATATGACCTGGCTTTGGAGAAGAGTTTCACCTGCCTACAGCTTGGGCGAATAAAATAAATAAACTGTTAAAAACAAACAAAAAACCCCTCTCCTGTTACAACTTTTTTATTCAGTAGTTACAGGCTGAATCAAGAAGCTGTAATAAAAATCTGTAACCAATTTCCCAGTGTGTGCTGGGCACAGAATATATCTTATCTTTATAGAATCACTGTACAAACGCTTCTTTTCTAGAAGCAAGTAACAATTAACTTGTCAGGAAACAAGATAGATGAAGCTGATTAGGAAGGCTGCTTTTATTGTGACACCATGCAATTATGGAGTTCCTCCAGCCCCTTCAAATTGAGATATAGATACATATCTGTGTGTTTGGAATTAGCTTGGTCCTTAAAAATTTGGGTGGCACTGACCAAAATAGTCCTTAGGGTTCCTGTTCTCTCTGGATTCCTGATGTTTTATTCTGGCTGTCTTGCTCCCACTGAGAGTTATCTGCCTTTTTATCCCAAACTGGGGCACTGTCCTCAACATTTCTCTTGTGTAGAACAGTGCTTGAGGCACTAGAGAGATAATTAAGTGACATTAAGTGACAGATACCTGGAATGGGAAACTCCTCTGTGGGGTACAGCTGGATGGAGAACAAACAAATCAACAGCTCCTAACCTTCAGGATGGAACAATTGAGGGTCTTGTCCTATTTGCAGGTTATGAGTTTAATTTCTTTCTTTTGTGTATGTGGAACAGAGATCAGTAAAAAAACCACCTTTGGGTAGAAAGTTTAAATAATTTAGAGCAACATGGTAACAATCTTGGGCTCTGGGCTGCATTCTGACTGGGTGGGTTGAGCAAAATTTAGCCTCAGCCTTGCAGCAGGTGTGGAAGATCAGCACAGCATCAAATTCATTTTGCCTGGTGTAAAAGAAAGGGAAATGACTGCTCTTGCCATAGATGCAGATTTTGGCAGAAAATAACAAAACTTTTGGTTCCAGCCTCAACACACTGAAGTTGTCAATTTGAGTTGTCAAGTTGTCATCTGAGTTGTCAATTTGCAATTGAAGTTTTGGTTTTTACTCCTTAAGTAGGTGGGTTTGGGTAGTCAAGGCAAAACCAATTTTTTGTCCCTGACAAATTGTTTGTTTGTTTATTTGTTTTTTCCCTTCAGGCATTAATACCTCTTCACTCAAGGTAGCAGAGCTCCTGCAGTCCAGTTCCTTTCTGTTTTAGATAGGAACTGCTGCTCATTAAACTTTTGGTGGGAATGCAGTTTGGCTTTGCAGCCCTGTGATATATGTTAATAAGATATCTATACCATTTTATAATTGTACGTATGGAGTGAAGAATTTATTTTAGTCCCTCCCCCAGCTGCTTTGCAGGTCTTGGCAGAGCAGCACTTGCACATATTTAAGCTCCTTCAGGCTCAGTGGAAATGAATTTCTTCTCAAGTCCATGCTCCAGAAAATGCTTGTCTTCACCAAACTCTTGTGAAGATATTTACATTTCTGAGAAAGAAACAAAAAATACTGTTTGCAGGAAATGATTCAGATCCTCATGGAGATCTTCATACTCCCTGTCTAGAGGTGAAAGCAAAGGCCAATGATCTGGGGTCCTGTGACATCAGAGGTAGTTCTTAAAATAAATTATTTTTTTATTGAACTTTCATGTCTATTGAAGAGACCCAAATAATTTTCCACAGATTTAAAATCTTGTATTTTCTATCATCTCTCTGTTCTCTTGAAAAACTGCTGTGCATGGGAACCAAACTGGCTAAGGCAGGTAAAATAATGCAGAACAGGACAGATAAGGGACCTTGAGCTTTGCCTCTTGCTGGCTGTGAAGAGACAGAATGAATTAACCTTCCTCCTTTTTGTTTCTCACATGTGCATGTTTGGGGTGCTTTGGGGAGGGGTGTTTGGGTTGGTTTTCCCCCGTTTCTGTAGAATCCTTTATTTCTTTAAGGGGAGATTTCTGAACACTCTTTGCTCAGGCAGTGCCTGTGTTCTGCCCTGCTGCTGACGGTGCTGGGGGCATCGTGCCCCTGGAGAATCTGAATGCTCTAAAATCACAGAATGGCAATTTCTTGAGGTGCTACCTCCTCTGAAAAATGATTGCTGAGGTTTGGCTGGATGAAGTTGCCCCAGATCAGTGAGATCTGTTGGGAAATTGCTCTCATGGTGTTTATAGCTCAGTATTGTTCCCTTCCTGGTAAAGGCACGTTCTGCTGAGGTGGAGAAGGAATTCACACATTTGCTGGCTCAATATAATGGATTTTTTTATGCTCTTTGCATGGAGGAAAGGCACAATGGAACATTTATGTTTTTCCTCAGGAGATAAAATTTTAGTTTGCATTTAAGTGGTCTGCTGTGTCCAACAAATCTGTTGGACTAATCTGGATTAAGGCAGCTGGCAATTCTGCTACAGGGACCTATAAAGAACTGAGAGTTTGTAGAGGAAGGCATGTGCTAACTCCCCTGAGATGTTTTCACTGGGACTGGAAACTGCCTCGTGCAGAAGGGAGCACTCAGGAGAGATTGGTGTGGGGAGGGCAGGCTCTCAGAGAACAAAGCCATGTGGTCCTTTTCATTTTGATTTTGGAGCTCTGAGCAGCTTGGGGTGGGGGTTTGGGCACAGCAAACCTCTGCTGTGATCCAAAGCTTTCTGAAGTCATCACATACCAGCTGGTAGGCCCTGTTTCCCCTTGGTGCCTCTACAAAATGATATGAAGCCTTAAAAACATCAAGCCAGAATTAAAAATTAATCTCTTGGAGTGATGGAAACCGGTAGCTGGGTACTACAGGACCTTTTCCTGTGGTGTCAGTTCTTCTCATTGATCTCATTTCTCTGTATTTCAAGCCATGAGTTTATTTATTTTATTCTCTCTAATCCCTTGAACAGAATTTCTAAAGCTGAGTGGGTGCATGCTTCTGTATCCCCATCCTACTGCATCTCAGGGAGGCTGGACAGGGCAGTTTTGCAGGGAGGTTTCAGACATTTCAAAGGACACCAGTTTGAGCAGAACCCTGGGGGCAGTGATGGTGTCTGAACAGCTTCACTCGAGGTGCTGCATCATTGCTACACCTTTATAAAGCCATGAACTAACTAGAAAAATATTGGCTTTGATACCTGTCTTTGATTTAGAAAAGAACCTGTTGATTCTTTTCTAAATGTCCGTGAGGAAATTTTAATTGCGTAAAGTGCCAGTGTTCCCTTCTGACCTACAGGAAGGTATCTGGATTATACTGATGGTGGATAAATATTTTTTTTTAATGCCTGCTCTAAGGGCTTCAGTTGTGAAAAGCTTCAATTCTCCCTGTGGTGCTTTGATACCTGCTGAAGAATCTGGTTGAAGTCACTGATTTGAATGTTGCTTTTGCTCCAAGAATATCTTCGAAGAAGTATCTGTTTCCTTGAGTGAAATGACACACATTGCCTCTATAATGTGATTCATATATAATGAACCAAAAACTGAATAAAAACTCCAGTGATTGGAGTGACTGGGGCCATGTTATAATCAAATGCTGAAAGAACTCAAAACAGGGAAATGAAGTGTTGCTATTCTTCAGCTATCTGTGCAGAAGAGATTCACTTTCTGGTGTTAATCTTCCTTAGACTTTGGAGCTACAGTTCACACATACAATGGAAATAGAGATTGGGACAGTATATGAATGGTTAGGATGAAAAGTGGTAGAAATTGAGGATTAGTGGTTTTTTAAATGACTTTAAAAATACTTGTGTTACTATTTGAGGTGTATTTGTCAGCACTGAAGGGTTTAGATTTCAAATGCTGAAATTACTTGGAAAAGAATTAAAATCTCCCATAGAAATAAATCTAAGTACTTCCAGTTTGAAGTCCAAGCAAATCTCTAATTTTCACAGCCAAGAGCCAGACCAAAGCTGTGTATATGAAAAGAGAAACATAATTAAGAGATGTAAGCTCAGTAGTAATCTTCTTGTCCAAAATGCATTTCTAATCATACTGTAGTTGGAATAAGGATGAAGTTATGGAAAGTTAAGCAATGAAACCAGAATTGTTCGCTTTTGTCCTCAGATCAGAATTGTCTGCCTTAGCAGACAGAATCATGCTTGGGGTTTTTTAATGCACATTAAAAAAAAAAACCCAAAAAACCTCAAACTGGTCATTTGTAAAAGCATTTGTAAAAGAGGATCTGTGCTTGAGCTCCTTGAAAGTGGTGGTTGAGTTGAAGCCTGGCAGTGCCAGGCTGGGGCACAGCCATGAAATGATGCCCAGGGAAAGATGTGATGCAGTGACCAGAGCACTGCTCAGAGGGTGGCATGCAGGAACGCTCAGTTCTTCCCTGCTTTGATGAGGCTCTGAAAGGAAAATCCTCGTGTGAGAAGTGAACAGGGCTGGTAAAACAGATTAGTGCAAGATTTTCTTTGAGCCAACATGCAAATGAAGGGGAATAACACCGGAGATAGGAAACAGCCTGTAAAAACAGCCTTGGTGTGTGTGAATTGTGCTGGAATCAGTGCAGGCTGCATCACGGAATGAGGTGAGACTTGAGCTGCTTCTACATCACCTGCCCCAAGGTGACTGTTGTGATGTGTGACCTGGCTTGAGGGCATCCAGCAGTGAGTGTGACTTAAGTTTGCTTCAGAGGCTTTAGAAAAGGAGGGGTGTGGGAATCACAGAATCCCAGGGTGGCTCAGGCTGCAGGAGCTGAGTGGGCACCTGGTGGCACCTCCCTGCTCCAGCAGGGCCATCCCAGAGCACAGGGCACAGCATTGTGTGCACACAGCTCTGCACCAGCCCCAGGGAGGAGAGCCCAGAGCCTCTCTGGACAATGTGCTCAGGGCTGGGCAGTGCCCAGGGCAGAAGTTGTGCCTCCTGTGCAGGGGAATTGCTGGGCTCAGTCCCTGCCCGTGGCTCTGGTGCCATTGCTGGGCCCCGGAGCAGAGCCTGGGCCCTGCTCTGCCCCTCCCTGCACACAGGGACACCCAGGGCTGAGGGCCCCTCTCAGCTGGGGCTCCTCTCCAGGCTGAACAGCCCCAGCTCCCTCAGCCTTTCCTGGGCACCCAGATGCTCCAGGCCCTTCCTCAGCTGCGCAGCCTCCGCTGGCCCCGCTCCAGGAGCTCCTGGCCCTGCTGTGCTAGGAGCTCCTGGCCCTGCTGTGCTGAGGATCCAGAGCTGGACACAGCACTCCAGAGGTGCCTGCAGGGCTGCCCACAGGGGCAGGATCCCTCCCTGCCTGCTGCCAATGCTCTTCCTGCTGCCCCCAGCATCCCACTGGCCTCCTTGGGCCCAGGACACTCTGCTGCCTCAGGGACAGCTCCGTGTCCCCCAGGACACTCTGCTGCCTCAGGGACAGCTCACTGTCCCCCAGACACTCTGCTGCCTCAGGGACAGCTCACTGTCCCCCAGGTCCTTCCCCACAGAGTTGCTCCAGCAGAGACCCCCAGTCTGGCCTTGTGCCCAGGGTTGTTCCTGCCCAGGTGCAGAACCCTGAAGAAGAAGAAGGTAATGAGGTGATGCAGAATGGCTGATGTTGTCTGTCTGCATCCTGACATGATCCTGCTGGCTGCTGGTATTGGAATTCAGAAGAAAATAAGCCCATTTTTGTTCCAGCTGCTGCTCAGAGATCAGTAGGGCTGGGAGTGGCTGAATTTCTGATGAAAGCTAATTCAGCACCAGAATTCTGGTGGAATGCAGAAGATGTTGCCTGAGCACAGATGTGCAATTTGTCCAGGCACCAATGCACTCCTCTAGGTCTGCTGCCATTCCATAAGGGCTTTGTATGACCCAGATCCAGATTTTCCAAACTGGAGCTCCAGGAAAGCAGGTCTGGGATTGAACTAATCAACATACAGGATGTAAATACATGTCATGACACAATGTGTAGTAAGAGAGATCTAAGAGCCCTGCCTGTATAAATGGATATTCTTGGTGTGCTCCAGGTGCAAAGCTCACCTGGAGGTGTCCCTTCAGGAGAGGACCAGAGGCACCATCCATTGACCAGTGCTGAGCAGGCAGAGATGTTCTCTTCCTCCAGAGGTGTTTTCTTCCTCCAGCCCTTTCTGCCTTCATGCCTCTTTATGTTATAAATTTGGGCCTGTCCCAGTGAAGTAGAACAACCACAGAGTTTATAGGACTAAACAGAGGAGCTAAAAGCAAATATTTCTTTTGTCTCCTCTAAGAAAATGTAAAAGTGAATAGGATTTTGGCCCTTTCTTTGACCACATAAGCTTGGTTTAATTTGGCAGCATGGCCATAACTGTGTTACCCCCATAGGCCAGCATCTCTGTCTCAGTTCTGTACTTTTATTTTTAATTTTTTTGCCCCCTTTGTTGCTATTCTGAAAGCTTTAAAGCTGGTTTGGGCTGTTCCTTTGCCAGCTGAATGCAGGGTGTCCCCCTTTGCCAGGGCCCATTCATTGCCCTGCTCTGATAAGGCTCTTGTTTGTGTCTCATCTGGGGCACAGGCAGGACTTGCTGGGAACAGAGATGCCCACAGGTTCCTGGGCACACAGAGCTAGGAAACAATGAAGGAATTTCAAAGCCAGATAATTTTCTCTCTCAGAGCTTTGTGGGTATCAGCATGCAAAAGGGAATTGGCAGTTACTGGAACTCCTTAACAAAGAACAGTTATTTGCATTGAGCTTCTAAACCTAAATTTAAAGAGAGCTTCCCCTAAAATAAGGCCCAAATTAGCTTTTATTACTGAAGGTAAATTTAGTAACTTTACAACATCTAAATGTAGGCATCCAAATAAGCCCTCACACTGAAGATATCATTCCTAGACACTTGGGAGCTCATGAAACCCTGACTGGGTTTAATTTTGCCAAGAATTATCAGTGTTTGGTTAAACTTGTCTTGGGTTTGTAGTTGCTATCGTGTTTTCTCAGTAGATCATGGTTCAAGTAAAAAAAAAAAAACCAACAAAATACCTCAAGATTTATAACCCCTGATGCTGACATAGTTTTGTTGTTTTTCTTTTTTAAATATATGCCAAAATTGGTGCGTGCATGGACAATCCTCTTTTAGTCCATTTAGTCCTATTCCATCAGGAACACTGGTGGTAAGAAAAGCCACTGTGGTGAGGGTGGGCAGGCCCTGGCACAGGGTGCCCAGAGAAGCTGTGGCTGCCCCTGGATCCCTGGCAGTGCCCAAGGCCAGGCTGGACTTTGGGGCTTGGAGCAGCCTGGGACAGTGGAAGGTGTCCCTGCCCACGGCAGGGGACTGGACTAGAAGACCTTTATGATCCTACTGAGCTCAGAGTGGTCTTTCCCTCTCTTGTTCTTCCACATGCTGGCTTTTCTCCATTTTTGCTCTGTATTGTACCTAGAATTTTGCAAGTTTGAAGTATGAAGGCACTGTGGATAATCAGCACTTGGTGGCAGGCCCAAGCAGCTTCAAGATTTATAAATGGAGATTACTCGTGGTCTGTTGTAGATTTGGAAACACCGCTCCAAGAAATATAAGTAATTTTTGTAATGGTTATGCTTCCAGTTAATGCAAATGAGTCCATTAAAGTAACAGCTGAAACTTGTAATTATATCCAAAGCAGAATTGGGCAATGCAATTCTTACAGTACTGCTACAGTTGGGATAAGTCAGTGAAAAAGTCAGCAGCATGAAATTAAATCAGAGACCTTTCCCACAAATGCTGAGTTCTGGAAGTGCTGTGAAGCAAGTTTTGCTCAGCGTCCTTTGGTTTTTAGTTGGAATATGTCTCACAGTTCAAACTCTCCTCAAATGCTCAGTTCTGGTATACAATGGCTTGGGGTTTTTTTTATATTTTTATTTTGTTGTTGTTTTTACTGTAATTGCTAATTTTTCCATCTCTGTGTGAGCAGTGATTTGAGACCTGGTTGATTGGGTGTTTGATATTTGCATGCCAGAACTTAACCTGTGGTCATGAAAAAACAGGTTTACCTCAATAAAATTTAAAAGAAAAAAGAAGTTTGTTGAAGTTGTGAGTTAGTGGCAGAAGCAGGCTGAGACCCAGGTTCAGAATGAGCAGGTTCAGAATGGGTGCTTTGATTTGCACCCTGTGCTGGTAGACTCAGGTTTAGTCAAACCAACAGAGCTCAGAGCTGTTGTCTGCTCCCAGCCTGGTGTCTGGGTTTGTGTCAGTGCCACTGATCTTCCTGAGCTGCTCCAGGACCTTCCCACCTAACTATTCTGCTTACTGACCGTGTTTCCAGATGATGTTCTCCACCTGGCTTTTGGGAGCAGATGGCAGGTCAGAGATGAGCTGGTTATTCCTGCACTGGGGGTGTCACTGGGGACATTTTGACACATCCTACCAAGAGACTTCTCCTTTGAATAAAGCCCTTCTAACTCAGAAGAATGTCTGCTACTGCTAAGAGCACAGTGGTCTATGAAAGGTGCCCCAAATAGCTGAAGTTCAGTTTCTTTTTTGGACCACTGTGTGAAAACCTTTCCTTTTCTTTTTTGGTTCTGATGGGAGCTGAGAAACCCAGTCCTGGCATCCTGAGAGCCCTCCACTGCTCTGTGCCCTGCTCAAGTTGGACAGCTAATAACTTATTCTCTTAAGATCTATTCATGTAGGAATGAAATTGCTGCTGTTACAAAATATCTTTTGGAGACCACAGGTGAGTTCTGTTCAAGAACAGAGGAGTGGAACTGAGCTCTGTTTTGAGCCTGAGTGCAAATTTGCATCACTTCACACTAAAACTGAAGGGGAGAAAACCCAATTGACTGTTCTCCTGAAATGCTTGACTAACCTTTTGTAATAGGAAGAATATACACATTATTTTGGGTACTGAGGAGAGTGTGTTTAGGGCCAAACCCTTGATATACTAAATAGTGAAGCAGACACTAATTTTTCAGCTTTGTCCCTGAGGTGGAGCGAGTTACTGGTGGTTACTGGAGTCTGCTGGGAAGCTGGGCTCTGTCTTGTATTTTCCAGGGTCCTCACACAGGGGCACCACTTGTGGGGTTTTTTTGGTTGGTCTCCACATGGCTGGGATCCTACCCCCTGGGCCCTTTGGAGGCGGTTCCCTTGTGAGTTCTTGGCAAGGATGAAGAATGAGCCAGACTCTGAGTTTTCTCTGTCTTGGGTCTTTGTTTATTTTTCTGTTATCAGAAGTCTAGTACACTAGACTTAGCACATCAGAAAACAAGGCACAAAATGGAGCAAAATGGCCAGCAAACACCCAAAGCCAAGGACTTTTAAAGCTAATCAGTCCAATTACTTTCTAACACGTATTTTGTTTTTGCTTTTGTACCAATAACTTCTACTAATCTACTCACACAGCATCTATGCCACTGCTTTTTCTAACCAATGACTTCTTGCCACCAGTACTACAGAAAATGGAGTAGAAGAAGAACAAGGAGAGGAGACAACACCCAAAATCCTCCATGTCCCCTATATACTCTCATATTAAAATCCTAAAACCCTAGATTCTTCACCCTGTGACAAACTATTACTACTGCTGCTACCTAGTTCACACCTGTGTGCTCCAACTCATCCCAAAGCCTTGGCAATTTTTTCCCTGGGACAGAGGTTAAAAGCAGTGTTCTGCTGAGAATTAGGGCTTCCTAAAATAGTCAAAGAAACATTCTCTGTGCCCTGGATTCCAACAGGGCTCAAGCTTCTGATAGATTCATTTAGGGGTAGAAGGTGTTTTAAAGCAAATGAAAATTCCCTAATCACCTGTCATTGCTGTCAGTGTGCTTGGGGATGGCGTGAGGGCTCCCAGGTGAGGGTGACATGTGCAGGAGTCCTCTCAAGAACTGGGATGTAATTAAGGACCAAGCCTGCTTTGTCACTGCAGTCTGAAGGAAATGCAGCAGCAGAGAAGTGAACACCTTCAGGCTGGTGGTGTGGAGTTCTCTGTGCCTTTGAACTTCCCTAAACCTGAGGGTGTCTTTCATACTTGCTCTGACCTCTAAGGTCCCTTCCAACCCAAACCATTCCATGATTAAAGGATTGCCTGCTTTTTGCCCCAGATCTGTACTGCAGTTTAGGAAATATTTCTCAGCACAGGGCTTGTTGGCATACACAGTGAATTGTCTTGAAATATTGAAGCTTTGAACTTAATTTTGGTGGAGAGGTTGTAAATAATAACAGCGTGTCAGGGACGCCTCTGCCTTGCAGATACTGAGATGGTGGTTATTCACATTAGCAGTCTGAATTTCCTGAGCCTGTAGAAGGTGCTTATTTATAAAGAGTTGAGAGCATTTGAAGGGTTTGTGACTAAAAATCAACTTTCTGTTAGTTTAAGTTGCAACCATTGATGTTATCAAAGCTGAGCATGTGAAATGTGTTGATGGTTGGAGGGGAGAAATTGGCTTCCTTTAAGGGAACGAGCAAACATTCCTGTTTTATTGGGGAGTTCAGACCCCAAAAATTCTAACTAATGCCTGAGTGTTCCTACTTTTGTGTCTTTCAAAAGGCTGCTTATGCTGGAATTCCAGAAATAGGTGAGAAATAGGGTACAATTATTCTGTTGAACTAGAAAAAGGGCATATGGGTCTGCATGGATTTGCAGTGTAATGAAGATCTGAGGAACTCTCCTGTTGTGGTGCTTTGCATTCTTGTGCTGTAACAAATAATGAGTGTTGTTGCTATTTTTATTTTTATTTTACTTTTATTTTTAATGTCTGCCTGTTCAACAAGAACCTGGTCCTTTGTGAAACCTCTGCAGACTTTTGCTCTAAGGACTGGGCTTTTAAAACTCATCCACTGTAAATAACTTGTGTTTGGATGTGAAATATTTTAACCGATAATTTATCAATTACGTCGGGTCTGTTGTGTATTGAAGAAAATAAACCAGGGTTTCCCATGGCACAGGTAAAAGGAGGCTGCCTCAGTCTTCTATGGTGCTGGGCTTCCCCTCCTGAGAAAGCTCTTTCTGCCCCACAAGCTTTGGAAAACTCTCCCCATAAATACCCACAGGAGGTCTCTTGGTTGAGATTTCTCCTTTTAAACATTCTCCTTTGGTTTGCCACCTGCAGGAAGACTGGGCTATAAATAACACAGGTAGTAACTCATTTGTTTTTCTTCTCACTTGGCTTATGAAATGCTGATTTGCTTGTACTTGCATTTTTGTGCTATCCTTTACCTTCCAAACCAGTGGCTTTCATCCAAATTTTCAATTAATGCTCTTTGTTCTGCCCGTTCCTCTCACTTCTACAAATAGGATTTTTTTTTCCTTTGGCACTTCACTCGTTGCTGTAGAAATTTTACAGAATTGAAAGGTGTGTTCCATTGCAAGGGTGTTACTTTAATGGGGGGAAAGTCTGTCTTAAACTAGGATTTGAGAGGTACTTTTAGATTTCATGTGGGTCAAATATAAACCTGTTAAACTTAAAAATACAACTGATGGCAGAACCCATTCTTCTCTGTAGTAGTTTGAAACTAACTTTAAAATTGAAAGAAAAATTTTGATTTGAAACTTCCCTGATCTGAGAATCATATATTTTTCTCTTGAATTCTGTGCCATTTCAGTGATCTGCCTATCTGGCCTCCTCAAAATAAAAAGGTTTATTTGCTCTCCAAGTAGACAATGTTAGTTTGTCAGGTATCACCTGAAGGAGCTCACAGGACAGGGATTGGAGACACATGAGAATTGAAACTGGATTCCAAGGCTGGTGATTAAGTACTGGCAGAAATACCAAAAGTAAAATCATTTTTTGGACTTTTCGGTCTAAACTTGGCAGTGACCATTAGAGTTAAAAGCTGTAACATCCTATTATCCTGACAAATTTTCTGAGAAAACTTGGGAACGGCACCGTTGGGTTTGGCAGGTGAATTATCAAATGGCTGCATTCCTCAGCTGATGACGGATCTGAGGCATGTAGCCACAGCTCCATGGAGTAACTCAAGAGATACTTTATGCTCCTCTGCTAAATGTTTTTTTATTATTTTATGAAAAGTTATTAGTGCATAAAATCTCTTATATCTTGCTGAAAGACTGACAAATGACAGTAAAATGTAAAAGAGCCTGTCCCTTTGTTCTTTCAAAATGAAAGCGATTTTTCTTGCACAAGGTTTATGTCTTCTTTTCTCCTTTAATACAAATTATTAGTGTGCCAGTAATTCATTGCAGAGGAATATGTGGGGCTCCTTGACTGCATGGATTTTTAATCTTAGTGAATTCAGTAAGCAAATCAATGAAATGACAATGTGAAAGAAGACAGGGAAATAAAGAAAATGCTCTTCTCACATATGTTAGTGTGGTTCTGTTGTGTGCTGCTTGGGTTATTTGTGCTGGGTTGCCATGAGAAAAAAAACAATGAAGTGCTTTACAGTCTGCTATTTCATTTAAGTACCTTTTTTTCTTTTGTGTAATTGCCCTGGCCCAGCCATATGAAAATGACCATCTTGTGTTTATGCTCTCCTTAAAAATGTCATTCCCTATTTTTTTGTGTGTTTTTGGTTTGGTTTGGTTTGGTTTTGGTTTTTGTTTTTAAAGGAGAACATTTGGCTTCTTAAAAGCTTGAGTATTTCATCTTCATTATTTCTTCCATTTACTCCTGGAATAAATTAGACAAATTGCAGTAGTCCAAGAGAGATGGAAACTGCCTGTAATCAGGACATACAAACAAAAAGTGTGTGGTGAAGGAGCAGTGCCAGCTCTGGCTTCTTATATCTGCTACCTCCTACTCTAGTTTTAATGTATTTATTTCATTTTCTTTCTTGTGGCAGTGGCCTGCATTTCCTCTCTTAATTAATACCACTGCAGTAATGGTGTCTTTCTTAATGGGAACTCTGAGCCAAGGATGCAGGCAGAGGAGATCCTACAGAATTTTTCCAGCTACTTTCCCAAATAAAAAAGTAAAATGGTGAAAAGAAATTCCCCAAACCCTTGCATTGGTTTTCTTTGGCAACTTAAGGAACCATGTTTTAGTTTGTGATTTTGGTTTTTTTTTGTTCCAAAACAACCAACTCTCTCAATAGGTACATAATTAGCTAAAGAGCTTTTCTTGTTGAGCTGAATCTCAACAAAAAACCAGACCACAGGTCCTGATCCAGGAGTTTGAGATATTTCTATTAATTATTTCCCCCTCTGGTGGCTTTGATCCTGGACTTTTCCATCTGGAATGATGGTCTCTGCTCTTGGGCTTTGAGCCCTGGTGGGATTCTTTCCCTGACATGACAGAACTGGATTTTTGGTCTGGTCTGTGTTTTTTCTTGCACTTGGCATCCAGGAGTTTGTTGGTCAGGCCATTTAATTTGTCATTTATGTGGTCTCTGTTCTTGACCACAGGGAATAAAAATAAATATGAGTCATATGCCTCTTTTTGAACCTCAAGATCAGCTCCCAGAGCACCAGACTTATTAACACACTGTGAGAAGTTATCAGCTTTTATATGGAATAGAGAGATGGGTTTGGTTTGGTTTTTTTTTAGTTTTCAGAATTAAGAATTTAATGTAATATTAGAGCAGGCAGGATGATGTGCAAACTGTCTTTTTCTTGGGAGAGAAGTCAGGCCTTGCATGGCTTTCTAGCTTTTGTGTGTTGCTAGGTTTTGATTTTTGGGGAGGGGTTTTTTTGGGGTTTTTTTTTTTGGGTTTTGGGGTTTTTTCTTTTTTTTTTTTTAGGGTTTTCTTTAATTTGTTTTGGGTTTTTTAGTGGATTTTTTTTCTTAAAGTGGATTGATATTTTGAATCCCCACTCTCTGATCAGCAGACATAATGTTAATATTTGGGGTTTCTTTTAATCTTCTGATGCATGAGTGAAGATGAAATCACATATCCCATCTGTTTTCTGCGGTGTTATCCCGCAAAGGTAATAGAAAACCACAAGCGATACTTTCCTTTTCAAAGCTGGTGGATGCCACGTGCAGCCTTTCCAGCAGATCACCTTTTGGGACAGAGGGCAGCTTCACCCCAAACCCTGCGTGCAGTTCCCAGTCCTGAGCTAAGATCCATTCTCAGCCTGATCAGGGCTCTCAGCTTCCCTTTGGGATGTAGAATTGGAAGGACAGGCAGCAGGAAGGCTGAAGGGGTGACAGGGCAGGAGCACTCGGTGATAACTTGGTGCTTGTGAAAAATACATATTGTATGATTGGCTTTTCGCAAATATTAGAGTGAATACTACGTGTGTTATGTTAGAAAGTTATGTTGTATTAATTTTTGTAGTGTTGTGTTAATCTTTTAAATGTAAGTTTTTGTTAAGACATAATATTAAAATAGAGACCATGTAATGAAAGATACTTTTTTTGTAACTAACTCAAGGAATAAACAAAGATAACCAATAAATTCCTCCCTAAAGACACTGAAGACACCAATGTTAAAAATGGTCCACACTTACTTCTTTTTAAAAGTTTAAAAGTTTAATAGTAAAAATTTAAGGTAATACAAATTAGGGTAATTAGGGTTAGGACAATAAAAGAGACAATAAAAGGCAAAGAATTACGGACGTCCGGGTGCTTCTCTCAAAGGGGAAAAGCACACCGCACTAATAAGGGTTACCCCTTAAAAGCAATAATCTGTTGAATATTCATATTTCTTCATACATGATTCAAACAGTTTTCTCAAACAAAGGGTTCTTCAGTTATATGTCTGTTTCTTGTCTGCTAATCCCTTCTGGTTCCAGAGTGTCTACCAAGGTAAAGATAAGATGCAATAACTTTTTCTTGGTGTCTTCGTGTTGTTTTCTTTAGGCGAGGAGTTCCTTGGTTATCTTTGTTCATTCTTTGAGTTAGTTACAGAAAGAATTTTACATTACATGGCTCTTATTTTAATATTATGCCTTAACAAAAAAACTACATTTAAAAATTAATACAGCACTACAAAAATTAGTACAACATAACTCTCTAACATAACACACGTAGTATTCATTCTAATATTTGCGAAAAGCCAATCATATACTATGCATTTTTCACACCAACAAAGAGTTATTGCCTCCTTATCTCTACCTCAGTAAACACCCTAGAGTCGAGAGAATTAGAAGACATATAACTAAAGACGCCGTTTGTTTGAGAGGAATGTTTGAATCGTGTATGAACAAATACAAATATGCAACAAGTTATTGCTTTTAAGGGGTAACCCTTATTAGTGCGGTGTGCTTTTCCCCTTTGAGAGAAGCACCCGGACGTCCGTAATTCTTTGCCTTTTATTGTCTCTTTTATTGTCCTAACCCTAATTACCCTAATTTGTATTACCTTAAATTTTTACTATTAAACTTTTAAACTTTTAAAAAGAAGTAAGTGTGAAGCGTTTTTCACAGTGCTGGAGGGGTGTGAAGATCCCTTTGTGAGGGATGAAGGCTGCTGAGACACTGACAGATGTTCTCAGGGTGATAAACAAATAATCCCTGACAGGATGCTGGCTGACTTTTGGTGGTTCTTTCTTCAGCTGTCCCTGGAGCAGAAACTTGCAGACTTTCCTTTCCCCAAACCGTTTCCGCTGTGGAATTTTTTTCTTGTGGAAAAAAATTCAAAGAGTTGTCTGGGTTTTGGCCTCTTATTGGGAGGTGGAAGAATGTTCTGCTTCTTTCAGTCTCCTCTAAAAGAGCCTCAACCTTTTGGGGAGAGGAACTGGAAGGGAAGAGTGAAAAATAATCTCAACTTTATTCATGTCCTTGGGTTCTTCACTTCCATACCCTATGTGTGAGGTAGACTCATTTCCTTTGGAAGATTGTGGGGTGCACTGCATTGTTTCTTGGAAGAACTGGGAAATGCCACATGCTGATAGTGGTGTGACAACAATTTCAAGTTTCACACAGAGCAGCTTGTTTGGATGGATTGGAATGAAGCTGTCCTCATGTCTCAGGTTTTTCCCTTGGTCAGGGGTTTTTACCATCAGGGAAATCAGAGTGTAAAAGTTTCAGCAGGGACTTGTAATTGTGGGTTATCTCCAGTCTGGGCAGTGAAAAGATGAGACTTTGTGAAGAGTTTGACATCCAAATCACTCATTCCCTCCTGGAAATCTGGATAAATAAATATCTGTGGCTGTTGTGAGTTTGCTTCCCAGCGACTTCCCATTTTCTGAGTGGGATTTGGCCTTCCTGTACATTTACCCTCCTGCAGCAAAGATGAGATGATGTTTCTTGAGGTGCAAAAGGCAGAATGGTTCCTTAAAAAAATTCTTTAGGACATTGTGGGATTTCTTGTAAGTGCTTAGACTGATCAGTGTGAGTGGTGCTGGTGTTCTAAGGATGCTTGAGCAGACAAAGGCTTAAAGTTTGTTCTTAAAGTTTTTTAGTGGAAAGATCTACATCATGGAGATCCAAAAGATGATCAGCAGGAGTGCTGCTTAGAGAAAAATGCAAGACCAAAGTGTATTACAGCTGAAAGCTCTGATCTTAATACTTTGTTCTTTAACTTAGATGAGGTGTAAGGAAATACAGTTTATCCCTGGATTTAGGTGGTTGGAGACATTACTATTCAATCTGTTTGGATGCTCAAGGTTCACTAATGGTAACTTTAAAAGCTGCATTTTTATTTATTGAACAAATTCTCATAAAAAAAAAAAACCCAAAGCACACAAAAAATACACAAAAGGTAAACAAGAGGTACCAAAGCACTGTTGAATATGGTCTCAGTAGGAAATCTAACAGAGTAAGTGACAGGTATTGGTAAATATCAAGTGAAGGATACTTTGGATGTATGAATTCTAATTTCTAGTGCACGTCTAAATTCTTATACTCCTAAATTCCAAAGGAGTCACATTTTAGTGAAGTTATCACCAGTATGTGATGGAGAGAGTTTGAGTAGTTCTGAAGAAGGAGAACTTCAGCCCTGTAGCTTGGAGATGGGAAAACATTTTTTTTCTATACTGAGTGAAGAGTATTGTTTTGTCCTTGAATGGTTTTAAACTTCTCATTTTGTTTTTTAAAAAGACATGAAAAGAAATGGTGCTGTGGTATTTGTTGTTCTTCTTCCCTATTTTCTTTGTGACCCACTTTTTACAGTGCAGCATTATCCTTTGTTTAGCCCAGAAAAGAAGGGAAGGAACTCAGGGAAATCAAGGTGGATTTGGCTGACACAGTGTAGATCTGTAAGGGCACAGAACTGGGCAGATCAGCTCAGCCACGGCTGAGGAACTGCTAAAACCAGGCTGTGATCCTGATGGGAGATGCTTTCCCTGGGATGCCACCTCCCTTTTTTAGGGAAAAGCTTGATCCCAGTGCATTGCAAAAGTCTGAGCCTGGGGAGACTGTAGGGACAGGAATACTCACCTGGAGGGGCTGCCCAGCCTTGGGAATTAAAATCTGCTGTTCCCTGGGGATGCTTCCCAGAAGCAAATCCAAGTGTGAACATGGACAGGAGATTCTTTTCCTCCTGCCTCACAGGAGCAGAAAAGAAAAGCAGAGGGAGGAGAACACAATCTTCTTTGGGAGGAATATACAGAATTTCTGCTTGCAAGTCGTCCCTGCTCTGACAGATGCCACTTACACCGTCTCTGTGTACACAAGTGTGTGCTCTCTCAAGAAGCGTTCTGGAAATCTCTTTAAAATTGAGAATCCTGAAGTAATGCCTCTCGAGGCCCTGTGTGCCTATGAATCTTTCAGGCAAAGTGAAATCTTGTTTTGTGCTTAGGTGAAGTTAAGTAGGACTAAAAGAAATACCTGAATTGCATGAGAACATTTCTTCTCAGCATTCCCAAACACCTTTTCAGTTCAGCTTTTCTGCTGAGTGTCATTAAATCCCAGCCCATTTAATCCTTCTTTCAGAGATCAAATGGCAATAAATAAGCACTGATATAATGATTCCTTAAAAAAAAATTCTTTAGGACATTGTGGGATTTCTTGTAAGTGCTTAGTGTGAGTGGTGCTGGTGTTTTAAGGATGCTTGAGCAGACAAAGGATTAAAGTTTGTTCTTAGAGTTTTTTTAATGGAAAGATTTACATCATGGAGTTCCAAATGATGATCAGCAGGAGTGTGGAGAGCTCTCCTGGCAGAGCTGGAGCTGCAGCAGAGCAAGGGAAGGCACATGTGCTTTATTACAGGCTCCCTGATCCCGTGCTCTCTCCAGCTGATGCTTCCAGGTGTTCCTAGGGGTGGCCATGGAGGGGCAGGTGCTGGAGCTGGCGACAGGCTCAAGGCAAAATTGAGAAGATGCTGTTTATGCTCATTATCTGTTTCTTAAAGAACACCATTTGCTTGCGCAGCAGAATTCCTCACAGCTGCATGCACACCTTGCTGCCCCCAGAATCCATATCAGATAGGGATATCAGCTCAATAGCAGAGGAAGGAAACGCTTCTCTGCACATCAGTGCCATCTCTTCATCATCCTGCTGTAGGGAAGCACAGAGTGTAATCAGAGTGATCCCTCTGCTCAGCTGCAGGAACAACATGGGCTCTGATTTCTGCTTGTTGAGTCTGCCTGCAGAGCTCAGAGAAATATCCAATGTGGTGCTTCTGAGGTGCCTGCAAATCAGAGGTTGCTTCATAACAATTGATCAGTATGCTTGAAAATACCCAGCAAAAACCAAACCCAAAACTTGCCATCTGCTACGTTGTTACCCCTGTTACTTGAGTTCACAGATATTTTAAGCAACTCTCCGTGCACATCAAAGTATAATTATTGAATCCAGAAGCACAGCAGCAGTTGCTGTATAGGCAAAGGGAGAACAGAAGGAACAACTGGAAGCAGCTCTTCCCAGTGCCTCTGGTGCACCTGACTTCCTGTGTGTGTGGAAACATCTGTGTGTATTTGTACAGATATTATGGAATTATGGAATGGTTTGTGTTGAAAGGGACCTTAAAGCCCATCCAGTGCCACCCCTGCCATGGGCAGGGACACCTTCCACTGTCCCAGGCTGCTCCAAGCCCATCCAGCCTAGTCTTGGGCACTTCCAGGGATCCAGGGGCACCCACAGCTTCTCTGGGCACCCCGTGCCAGGGCCTGCCCACCCTCCCAGGGAACAATTTCTTTCTAGTACATGAAATTTCTACAGCAGCAACTGTAGTAGCCCAGCTCGCAAGCCCTCCTGTTCCCTGACCTGTGAGGAGCAGTTGTATTTTGGCAGCCAACACGTTCTGCTCTGTGCTGTGCTCGAGGCTGGACATGCCTGAGAGCCCCATTCCAGGGATAACGTGTTGGGAGAGCCTGTCCCTGCCACAGTTTGTTACCATTCTCCTGATTTCCCACGTCAACAGCAGCTGTGCCAAAGGATGGCCTTTGTCATGCTCTTGGGGGTGCTTTCCTGTCCTGAATTTCCCAAACCTGTGCACGTGGGCACTGAGGGCAGTGTGTCAGCACCAGAGCCACTCGGATGCTGCGTAGGGGACAAGCCACAGTCCGACAGCAAATGTCCTTCCAGGCTCCTGGAGCAGGAGGTGACTGACCCAGCAGTGCTTTGCACCAGCTTGTGCCAATCAATTTGCAGCTCAGTGGTTCCCTTCAGCAGCTCGGTTATTCTCACCCTGAATTATAAGGCTGTTTTTTCCTTTATTGTCATTGAAGTGCTCCTGCTTTTGATTTAATTTAATCAGCCCCATCAGTTTCCTTCCAAAGCTATGCAAGAGTCCCAGTGCAGCACCACTTACAGCCATGTTCAATCCATTTTCCATGTGACTCTATCATACATAATTGCAGGTATGGGAAGGTTTGTGGTGTTATTGTTGTGTGCTAGTGTCATTTCTGTGGTCCTTTTCCTTCATTTCTTTCTCTGCTGGTTCTATTTCACATGAAGTACAGGAAACAATTAAATCCCATTTTCTCTGAAATATTAAAGGTCTGCACTAAAAGGTTGTCTGTTTGCAGAAATTTTAATAGTCTTATAATCTAAAGTAGTTTAAGTTATCCTTGATGGCTGCTGCATCTCTTTGCACAAAAAAGTAACATGCAAATATAAAAACACTAGCCCCTTGTTCAGGGGTATTCCTACAAAAGATGCTTAAAAATTAAAGCAGAGCAAACATTGAATAAAAAAAATCCAGATCTGGATGCTCAGATGCTCTTGTTAAAGTTTGGAAGTTGAGTCTCTAATTATTAATTTTAAAAACTGTCATGGCATTAGGATTCCAGTCCCTGTTTTGCAAAGTGGGAATTAACTCTGTAGCGATAAATAACTTGGCCCTGCTGACCCCAGTGGTGCTGCCTTGCATCACCTTTAAATGAGAGGAAAACCAGTAGGAACAGTAGTTTTGGCAATAGATTTCAGCAGTCTTTGCTAAAAGGTATGATTGAAATTCTTGTTCTACTTTCAATTCCTCAATTTCATTTTTATTTCCCTTTGTGCATCATTTGAGGACTTAATTTATCTCCAGGACTCCACTGGAATATTTCTGTAGCAGTCAAATTATTTGTCAGATAATGTTTTTCAGGAGCCTTTCTCTTAGTGCTCTCAAATGACTTTTCCTGGAGGCTTTTTCCATTCTTTTTAGACATTCCCAGGGAGCACACGAGTGCTCTGGGGTTGGGACTGACTTCCTTACTGCTGCCTTTGCCTGGAGAGAAGCTCTCTAGGAGAAGCCTAATCTTCTAAAGCAAAATCCCAACTGACTGGGGATGTGGTTCCCTCCAGTAATTCAAGTTGTAACTTCACACCAAAAGGTGCAGGATGCAGAGTCCTTGAGCTGGGTACCAGCTTGTTATTTGTGATTTAGTCCCCAGATCTTGCACTTACTGGGCTCATTGCAGCAAATCAAAGGAGTTACTGAACGTGTGGGAGCCTTGGAGCAAAGACAAAATCCTGCTCCCTGCCTGGGAGGATTGGGAGGGGAGAGCTGGGAGTTGTGTCCCTGCCACCAACAGGGACATGGGGGTGCAGGCTGCATTAAAATGTGTGTTTAGATTTAGTCTGTGACAGCCCAGTGATGAGGCAGCTCCCTCTCCAAAAGGTTTCCTGCTCTGTCACGTACCAGAACAGGGCGTTGTGGGCTGTGGGTGGGAGGAATCTGGGCTGGGATTCAAGGAATTACAGCACCAGGCAGGAGTGAGGATGCTGCTCACCTGGAATGCAGCTGCTGTGAGGCCATTCACACCCTCAGCTAAGGAGATTCCCTAAAGTAGAATGGTTTAGGTTCCAAGGGGCCCTAAAAAACCTCCCATTCCACCCCTGCCATGGACAGGGCCACCTTCCACTATCTCAGGGTGCTCCAAGCCCTGTCCAGCCTGGCCTTGGGCACTGCCAGGGATCCAGGGGCAGCCACAGCTTCTCTGGGCACCCTGTGCCAGGGCCTCACCACTCTCAGAGACAAGAATTCCTTCCCAAAATCCATCTAATCCTGCCCTCAATCAGTTTGAAGCTGTTCTCCCTTGTCCTGACACTCCAGGATCATGTCCCCAGTCCCTCTCCAGCTCTCCTGGAGCCCCTTTAGGCCCTGCAAGGGGCTCTGAGCTCTCTCTGGAGCTTCTCCTCTCTGGGTGAACACCCCCAGCTCTCCCAGCCTGGCTCCAGAGCAGAGGGGCTCCAGCCCTGGAGCATATCCATGATCTCCTCTGGATTCACTCCAGCATCTCCACATCCTTCCTTTGTGGAGGGCTCTGGGTTTTGGCCATTTTCTACATCTGAGACATGACCAAATTGTGTTAGACCGGTAGAGAACAGTGAAGTGGTGACTCACAATGTTCATGGTGAACGATGGAAGAGCAGGGGTGTTTTCAGTGGAAATGAGTTTCTCAGAGACCTTGGGGATAGCAAAGGGCTTGTCCTTTACCACAGCCAGACTGCCCAGGCCCAGGGCTGATGGACTCTGAGGACAAGGGAACAAACTGTGGTTCAGAGATTACAAAGGTGGAGAAGTCCTTTTCCTGCCATACTGTCAGGATTGCTCTTGAAATCGTGCTTGGAGGATTTTGCAGTCTGAGAGATGACCCACAAGTCCTCGTTTTCTTTGCAAGGCAGGAAAAGGCAGTTCTCTGCTGCCTGTGAAGCTAATCTGTACACCCTGGTGGAGATCCAAGGGAGAAAGGGTCATGTGTGGAGACATGGATTTGCTGCTGCTTCCCTTTCCTTTGATTTTCTCTCCCTCAGGCCAAGGAAGACCTTGCTCCTAGAAATTCCCACGTTGAAACCACTGCTGGCTGCTCCCTTTGCTGTCCCATTTGCACTTCTCCATCCCTGTTAGTTCCCAATTCTTTTTTGCCATCTGGTTCGTGTATCTGTAGGGATTTCAGGACTGAGTTAAATTTGGGAATTGGCTGCCATACCAGGTGAGGCCAGGGCCCTCTTTTCTTTTTGAGCTGCCCATGTGTGAGCATTACTGTCTATTTTGTTTGCTACCTTTGATCATTTTGAGTTTTCTCTACTGCCTTGGCAGAGTTGTGGGCAGAGGAAGATTTGGAACAAGGTGGGGAACATTCCCTGGAGCAATATGTGCATTTTGTCTTCCTTTCCTGCTGCCTGTTAAGAACCCATCACAGCTTTTAGTCCATTTATTATCTCGTGGCAGTGCTTTTGTTTTCTAATCAAGATGGCCTGAGGCATCAAGTGCCCAAGCCTGAGATTCCCACTGAAAAACAGCACAATGATTTATTTTGACAAGATCTATTTACCATGAAATCGTGACCAGTGATGCTAATTTTACTGTAATTTTTGATTCATTATTAGATGAGCCCTTATTAGCTTTTCTAGCACTTTTTGCTAGGAATGCTCTGACAAGCCTAAATTGCACGGCTTTCAGATTTTGGCACATTGTGGGGTTTTTTTCCCTCTCATCCCCTGGGACCATTCCCACTCAGAATTGTCACATGCAATGACACCAGATCAAATGAGCAGAACACTCTGTTGCTCAACACAGAGGGTTGTTTAGGCACAGATGTACTCAAAGTTATTACATTATAAAAACAATTTTTTGAAGTAGTTTAAGATATTCCAAACTCAAATGATGGTTTCTAGAGAGCATTCTAGCAGTATCTTTGCCTGGTGCATTTGAGCTTTCCCTGCCATGGGCTGACATTGATCCTGACTGACAGCTTTGAGTGGTGAGGCTTGGTCTTTTCTGAAGATAAGTGCTAATATTTTGTAAACCAAATTATTTGAAAAGGCTTGTTCAGCACCTTCACCCGAGGAAGAGTTCTCCCTACTTGACTTGGAGCAAAGCTTTGATTGCCACTGCTCTTTCTGGAGGAGTAATTCATTTATCCCCACTGCTCCTTGCTTGTGCCTCCCACAGGCATTAGCATAAAAGCAGTGTTACCACTAGATGGGTCTGTTTCTTTCATAAGCCATTGACTACTGCTTGGAAAGAGAAATATTTCAGGGCTTCTCTGGTTGATATCATGCACATGTTATCTAACTGCTCCTTGACTGCACTTCCTCGTCAGGCCATTAAAAAATCAGGCTTTGTTTAATCCATCAGCCTGTGTCCTTCTACTGCTTTCCATGTATGGAATTAGGAAGATCACTGGGATTTTGGAAAAAAATCTTTTGGCTTATTTTAATTCATTTTTTGATTAGGGGATCAGCACTAATAACACCTCACTTGAATTCCTATATGTGCATTTGAAAAATGTACCAGAATGTTTCCGTCGTGTGACCTGTGACAAACGGAAATGTTCAGCCTCAGTAAATTTATTAGACACGGTCACTGGCTGTTTTTATTTAGGAAATGCTAAGTTATTGCCTTCTAAGTATTGAAAGCAACAAACATTACTTTGTGTTACCCAAAACCAGTCACAGACCCATTCCTAAACAGCTTTCAACAAAGGCAAACCTTGAATATGAGACACGAGGGGTATTTTTGGGAGCAGGTGCTTTATCAGGTCAAAGATGTGATGGCTGCAATTCACTGAAGCTTTCACTCACCACAGCAAGAAAAGCAAACTGGTGTTTGATGCTCTGCTCTCTGTGCCAGGAGGCACAAACCAGAGGTTGGCCCAGTTCAAGAATAACCGGTTCAGGCAGAGCCAAGGGAGAGGGACTTGTCCAGAAAAAGGGGAAAATTGACCCAGTTTGGTGCTGCTGTGGTGGAGGTTGGTTTAGAGGTGTCCCTTCCAACCAGTGCTGTTACAGTTGAATAAAGCCAAATAACTCAAGGTGTTCATAAACAGCTCTAATTCCACAGGAAGGGAAAAAGCCCAGAAATGAACCCTAAAGGTTTTCTAAAAGATTTTTTGTACATAACATGGCACAAGAAAACTCTTAGATCCTCCTTGCTTATGTTGGGTTTTTCCCTACAGTTATAACTTTATTTATTGGCTTAGTATTTGATTTAATACCTCTTCAAATTTTCTTTTAAACCCCAGCCTTGAAGGAGTACCCCTGCTCTGCCTGGCAATTCAGATTTCAGCTCAGCCTGTCTGTAATACCTATCTATAACCTGTCCCAAAGTTATGATTATAGTAATTCACCATCATAATGTGCAAAACACGCAGTTTTAATCAACCTGCAGCTGGAAATCTGACTTGCCAGTGCGTTTGAACTTAGCATTCATTTGTTCAGAGGTGTTTCTCTAGGGCTCATTTTCCTCAGGAGTTACACATTTGTGCCACAGGTGATGGTGACCTTCCTCCTGCTCCTGCAGATATCCCAGCTGGTGCTCGAGACAGAAGTCTGTCTCTTAAGATCCTACAAGTGTTTCAAATACATACAAAAATAAAATCAATACATACAAAAATAAAATCAATCATCTATCCAGTCTTATTGGGCTGCTTTGTTTCTTGTTTGCTTCCACATGGACAGCAGTAAGAGCCTAATTCTTCTAACAATCTTATGTGGATGCAATTTAGGAAGCCCATTTCATACTGTGGTAACAAATAATAACTTTTCTGTATGTTCTCAGTGCCTGTTTTTAATAACTGCTTGACTGTAGCAGTTGGCAGAGACGGAACTTGTGGGTCTGAATTTTCAGAAGACACAGAGAAATATGGTAACACAAGAGGAGTGGATGTCAGTGTGTGACACAGTGTGACCTGATCTTGAATTATCAATATCTTGGCTGAGTAAATCCTGTTTAATGTAGAAGTTGTGCAGGTGTGTTCACCCTGACAGCTCTGTGCTGGGATTAAGTGCAGTTGCAAACCACAGACCTTGCCTGTGCATTAACTTGATTTTTAAGCTGTCAAACAGAAGAAAAGCATCAATTGCATGAGCTGCTTTCTTAATTTTTCAAACAAGCCCCAAAATATTGGAGTTTGAGTTGCTGCTTCCTTCTATTGTTAATTTGAAAACAATTATTACAAAGTTTTATTCAAATCTTTCTCTCGGTACTTAATTAGTGATTTATGCCTAAGAGAGATTTTGGTCAGGGTTTATTAGCTTGAATAATTGAATTATTGTTTTATTGCGGAGCTTTTTGTTAAAATTTGCAAGCACTGTAATTATTGATATCTGAAATCAGTTCATTAATGAAGAAAATCATAAAACAGAGCATTGCAACAAGCTGGATTACAATATTTTATTTACAGATAGGCATCAACGAACTGGGGGAGTAGAACCTGGGTAACACATATTCTTCTGGGGTTTAAGATAATTCTGTGGATTTTTTTTTAATAAATTATTCCTCAGCAACACACAGGCAGGTGTTTAAATGCAGGGCACTGCACAGGCATGCTTTGTATTCTTAGTTTTGCTTTTGGATAAGACTCTATAAAGAGGTTGTAGTTCACTGCTTTGGTATTTCCAAGTTGTTTTGAAGGAAAGTGCTTGGTTTTCTCCCCATTAAATTATTTAAACTAGATGGATGTTTTTACTTTGCATTAGGTGTTAAAGCTGTAATTTTAGCTACTTTCACAGCAGACAATCTGAATTTTCACAGTGACACATGGCTGCTCCATTATATGGCACATCAGGAATTTCCCTGGCTTTTGTGGAACAACAGTTTAAGGAGGATGCACGGGAGAGCTGTCATTAAAAATGTAAGCACTGTGGTTGAGTAAAATGCAGGTTGCTGCTCAAACTGCAGACTGATTCCAATCTTGTCTCAATTCTGCCATGGATTTTACATAAAGTAAAAGCTAGAGGTTCCTTCTAAACAACCGTGCCGTGGCTGGAGTGGAACGTAACTGCTCATTTTCACCTCACAAGTGCTGAGTAAGAATAATAATTTTCTGTCTGCAAAAACTGCTTTTAGTTTCCCAAAACTTCAGAGCTTTAGCTGAAAATACTGGTGTCTCTGTAGCTGTGTAGTTTGCTTCCATGGAGGCAGCCAGCTATGAGTGAGGATAGGATTCCTAAGGGGCTGTTTTTCAGGATGCCCACCTCTCCTGCGTATATTTTTGTTTGCTGTTGATCAAGGAGACTCTGGCACACCCAATTTCTCACTCCAGTGAGTGTCTGCTGCCCTTTTACCCTGGGAGAATCATTTAGTTCAGAAAGAACATTTAAGATCATGAAGTCCAACAGTTAAGTCAACCTTTCCAAGCCCTACACTAACCCATGTCCCCAAGTGCCACATCCATATGGCTTTTAAATCTCTACAGGCATGGGGACTCCAAAGGTCCCTGGGCAGCCCCTGCCAAGGCCTGAGCACCCTTTCCATGGAGAAATTCCTGCTGCTGTCCAAGCTGAGCCTCCCCTGGCCCAGCTTGAGGCCGTTTCCCCTTGTCCTGTCCCTGTTCCCTGGGAGCAGCGCCCGACCCCCCCTGGCTGTCCCCTCCTGGCAGGGACTTGTGCAGAGCCACAAGGTCCCCCCTGAGCCTCCTTTTCTCCAGGCTGAGCCCCTTTCCCAGCTCCCTCGGCCTCTCCTGGGGCTCCAGCCCCTTCCCAGCTCCGTTCCCTTCCCTGGACACTCTCCAGCCCCTCCAGGGCTCTCTGGCCGGGAGGGGCCCAAGCCTGAATGAGTTTTGTGCAAACCAACGTCTGATCAAAGACCCCAGACTTCTGCAGGTGACACTAAGCTCACAGACATGTGTCAATCTGCTCTTCCTGAAACCGGAATGATAGATGAGAACATTGCTTCTGCTCCTGATCCCTTAATCAGTCATTCCAAGGCTCTGAAGTCTCTGGATTGTCCTCAGACCTCAGGTTGCAACTTCACTGCTGCCCTTTGAGAAATCAATCATGGATAATCATCTGAGGGCTGTACTGGAGTAGAAACCTTTCCCTTCTCATCTTCACCCCAAGCCCCAGGGAGGCAGGAGACCTCCCTAAGGATGGTCTGTTCTGCAGCCGAGGCCTTCTGCTCCCTTCAGAAGGAGCTCATGATGGCATTTTTTCTTTATCAAGGCTGTTGTGGGGGCTAGCACAGGCTTGGCCTCAGAGTGTCAGCTGTTAATCCTCCAGGCTCCTGTGGGGAAAACCAGGGCAGCTCTAGGGTTCAGCAGGATTTAAAATCTGTGAGCCACTTTTAGGGTAAAAGCTCACGTGTCTCTGAAGGAGGTAATGAAGTTGCAAATTGCCTCATCATTCTAATGCATGCACATTGCCCTTCTGTTTGGCAAATCTGCAATCAAGCCATTGATTTGGCTTTGCTAATGCTGGCTAATCATGCAGAGATGGAATTGGAGCTGTGACTGATCAGCTCTGGGAGCAGCCCTCGGGGCTGACAGATTGGGAAAAGCAGGAAGCTGGGAGAACAGTGCTGTGCTCTCCTGCTTTACATGGTGCTGTTATCCTTAAAGTGGATTTAAATGATCCCAGCTGGCTGCTACCAGACACATTGTGAGAATTCCATGTGACACAGGCTGCTGTGTGTGTCCCTGGAAAACAAGTCTGCCAGGTGGTGTTCCTTGGAATTCCCTGAGTCCCTCAACCTCAGAGCTCTTTGTTGAGTTGGACTGTAAGTAAGGGAGGGACCCAAGCCCAATTTCAGTGGGTGAATGCCTGGAGATGTTGTGTTGCTTTGAGTAGTTCCTCAGGGACACGGAGCTGTCCCTGAGGCAGCAGAGTGTCCTGGGGGACAGTGAGCTGTCCCTGAGGCAGCAGAGTGTCCTGGGGGACAGTGAGCTGTCCCTGAGGCAGCAGAGTGTCCTGGGGGACACGGAGCTGTCCCTGAGGCAGCAGAGTGTCCTGGGCCCAAGGAGGCCAGTGGGATCCTGGGGGCAGCAGGAAGAGCATTGGCAGCAGGCAGGGAGGGATCCTGCCCCTGTGGGCAGCCCTGCAGGCACCTCTGGAGTGCTGTGTCCAGCTCTGGATCCTCAGCACAGCAGGGCCAGGAGCTCCTGGAGCGGGGCCAGCGGAGGCTGCGCAGCTGAGGAAGGGCCTGGAGCATCTGGGTGCCCAGGAAAGGCTGAGGGAGCTGGGGCTGTTCAGCCTGGAGAGGAGCCCCAGCTGAGAGGGGCCCTCAGCCCTGGGTGTCCCTGTGTGCAGGGAGGGGCAGAGCAGGGCCCAGGCTCTGCTCCGGGGCCCAGCAATGGCACCAGAGCCACGGGCAGGGACTGAGCCCAGCAATTCCCCTGCACAGGAGGCACAACTTCTGCCCTGGGCACTGCCCAGCCCTGAGCACATTGTCCAGAGAGGCTCTGGGCTCTCCTCCCTGGGGCTGGTGCAGAGCTGTGTGCACACAATGCTGTGCCCTGTGCTCTGGGATGGCCCTGCTGGAGCAGGGAGGTGCCACCAGGTGCCCACTCAGCTCCTGCAGCCTGAGCCACCCTGGGATTTTGTCTGTTCCTGTTCTTCTCCTACAGAACACCAAGGATTCATGGCTCTGCAAATCTCCCAGAGAGTGAATTTTCTGTGCCCTTTGATGACATCTCTACACCCTGTATTTCTTCAGCTGTTTGGTTTAGCGTTGCTTTAAACTGTTCCTTAACGTGTTCATCAGGCTTGTGTCTGTGGTTGTGTGCTGACCTAAATTTCCATGAAAAGCACTGATTTTTATGCTTGAGAGAGAGAATATCAACATCCTGGAATCAACTGTTATTTGCAGTATGAAGTTACTAACATTGGCTTAGCATCACCCTTGACACATGCACGCAAGTCCAGTTTCCAGTTCTGTCACACTCCTCTTGTCTCCTTTGTGCTGAAGTTCTCCTGCAGAATTTCTACAAAAAGCTGAATTCTCATCCCCTTTCTTGTAGTTTAGCTTATCTTACTTTTGCCTGTACAGTACCTGCAATCTTCCGTGCCCTGACTGAACCCAGCCCCATCAGGACAATCTAAGGAAGAGAAATTTATCCCATCAATAGCTCTAGAGGAGGTTTGGGCAGCAGCTAAAGCCTTTCTGGACATTGCTGGAAGTCAGGGAAAGCAGACCTAGCATAGTTTAATTTGTACCATGGTTTTTAGGAGGATACTGCACTGTGCAAATAGGTCAGCAGCTTTTATGTTGGCCTTCATTTGTGGCCAGCTTTAAGTCTTCGTGGCTACCAGCAGAATTTCTAACCCTTATTGCTAATGAGAAATAGTAGATGCTTGAAAAAATATTACCCCTCCCGCCCCCCAAAAAAGGCAAAGCAACATCATGGATAGTTTAGGCCATGATATCCAGGTTTCTTTTTAGCTGAGAATATCTGGTGGCAGATGTCTGTGCCATGAAAAGATGACAGATAAAATGTGTGTTGTCCCAACGAGTCAAAGAAATCACTCACCTAATAGCAGTAATTACACTGTGCATCTGTGATGTTCTACATGCTTAAGACTGTAGAAATATTAGCTAATTAATCCTTTCAACACTGCTGTGCAGTTGCTCTAGCTGGTACTATTATCTTCCTACTGTAAGGGAAGGAAAAAACCGGAAAAGTTTGACTGATGTGCTTTGCAGCAGTGAACAACCTCAAATTTCAGGAATTTACTCCACTGCAGTGCCTTGAAGGCAAGAGGAGGATGAAGGCCCACCTTGGCAGGGAGTTCAGAATGCTGGCTGCTCTTGCCCTTCGTTCTTGTGGCACAAGAGCTGCACAAACAGCTCCTGAGGAACAAAATTTCACTCCTCAGCAGTGCTGGGGGCCTGTGATGTGGAAGGGACTTATCACAGCACCTTTGGTCTGCCAGCTGCTGAGGGGAGAAAAGCAGCTGCTGCTAAGTGCCAGCTGTGAAGATCTAGAATTAGATCTGGAATTAATTTATAGACTGAAAGAGCAATCAGTGCTGACACAGCTGTTTCTGTGAAACAGGTGAGCTCTGGTTCTTGTGAGAAGTGGGTTGGACACCAAAGTCAATGGCAGCTCAACTTGAGGTGGTGTTGCTCAGTGGTCTCAGCAAATGAGTTTCTTTCAGCACTTCAGGCAGGAAATATTTCACATTCATCTCCTGTTTGAACCCTGTAAAAAGTATGAACTGATTGTAGATTAAATTTAAAGTGTGTATTAATATTATTACTGCAATTGCACCTTGATAAATCTGGTGATTAACCTTGTATGGAGGTTCCAGTCCTTAGAACTAGATTGCATTTCAGTTCTCAGAACTACAGTGGCTTTGGGAAATGTCAGCTGTCTGTAAACCCCCAAATATGAGCCAGGATGCATTGCCTTCCTGCCATGACCTGTATTTTTGTGAGCATGTCTTAGGTTGGAAATGCAAGATGTGGCTGGGGGTGTGTATTCTATTTCCCTCTGTTAGAGGTGGGGCAGTTCTCTTCTGTTCATTGGGCACTTTTCTTTATCTCTTCCACAACCAATCCTCCCTCCGGGAGGTATCTTCTGTTAATCGGCCATTAATTATTAATTATCTTCTGTTAATGGGCCATTGAGTGTCACTCCATGACTGATAAAATTCCATCATCCCATTGGGAGATGCTCCACCCATTGGGAGGAGCCAAGCATTCCTACCTGGATAGAATCTGAGGTGGAACACCACAGGAGCCTTCTCCCACTGCATTCCCAGAGGAGCAGCTTTCTTCTCCTCTGCATTCCCAGAGGAAGAGCAGGCCCAGCTACACCAGCCCTGGAGCTTCAGAGGAAAACTCCACCCTTGTACAGGATCCCTGCTCCAGCAGAGCCACATCTGTCCCTGCAGGAGGAGCAGCCACCATGGAATGGCACTGCCACCAACACCCTGACCCACAGGGTGCCAGGTGTGTTCTGACTCTGGCAGTGTTGTTTTGTATTACTGGGGTTTTTTTTGTTTGTTTGTTTATCCTAATAAAGAACTGTAATTCCTACTCCCATATCTTCCTGAGAGCCCCCTTAATTTCAAAATTATAATAATTCAGAGGGAGGGGGTTTACCTTTTCCATTTCAAGGGAGGCTCCTGCCTTCCTTAGCAGACACCCGTCTTCTCAAACCAAGACAGAGCAGTTGTGCTGACCCCACTCAGGACTGTGAAGTGCCACAAAAGCTCCTGTGCAGAAGGCTGATTTCCTCTCACCCAGCCTCCTCTGCCCTTCCAGTTCAGAGGTGTTGCAAAGCCACCCGTGTGTTCTTGTGGAGCCACAGTGAGGGGAAAGCACATCTGAAAGCTTGTGGTTGTTGGAACAACCTCCTCATCTCTGAGAAACCAAGCTTTTCCCTGTACCCATCTGTAGGGCCTGCTGAGGGCTCCATAGTTATGAATGTTCCAATTGATGTTCTTGGATCTCTTTTAGGGTTGCAAATAAAGACATCACTGGCATCTTTCTGAGTCTAATTTTTGCTCCTTGGCAGCCAGCTCGGAACAGGCTGGTGTTGGGCAGTGGGCTGATGCCTCCCTCCCTACACTCAGAAAATACTCAGTGAATGGCATGAAAGGGAAGAGCCTAGAAGAACACAGATATTGGAGATTGTCAGGCTTCAAAACCTCAGCTGATCCCTCCCTGCTGTGCTGAATCAAGAACAAAGTTGTTGGTCATGGCACAGACAACATTTTTAGTTTCACCGCAGGCTTAAGTACTTTTTTTATATTTCCCTTCTCATTTGTCAGCATCTCTGCAATGGTTTTTGACCCCATCATGTATTTCTGATCAGCTCTGACACAGGAGTAGAGCTCCCACAGCTTGTTTACTTAGTTTTGAAGGAAAACTGCAGCTGGCTATAGAAAATAAACTCAAATTATCTTCAGTGAGAGGGAAACTGTGCTGTGGGTTCCACAGCTCCTGGCCGTATTTCTTTCTTCTGACCACTTGGAATAAGCCCTACTTCATGCCACCTCTAACAAGGAGGAATTGCTGGATGTCAGATGGAGTTGAGAGTACCAGTTCCATTGAGGCAGTTTAGGAGAGGGAAAGTTAGAAAAGAGTATTGGATAAATTCATGGGCATTGTAAGGGAAGTTGGTGATATTGCAGGGGACAGCTGGAGCAGGTCCCTGAAGTCTGGTATCCTAATTTTCCATCTCTTGGAAAACATTCACTTGTTTTTTCAGTTGAAGAGTGTGAAGGGAAATTGATTATTGTCTGAACTGTCTCATGTTCATGAATACCAGTGGGTGTAGCTTAATAGCAGCACAAAGGTGAGATTTTAAGATTCTTTTAAAATTCTTTTCCTTCTGTATGCACTAAACTGGCTGGTCCTCCTTTGATGCTCTGCTTTTGGATGCTGATGTGAACAGAGATGCTTTTAAGTACTATTGAATGGCTTTGTATTGGTAATAATTCCCCCCCACACCCCCCTCCTTGAGATATTTTATTGAGTTCTTGTTCAGCTTTTTTTGGCAGTTTGAAGGCTGGGAGTTTATCTGTCAGTTTAGAACATAAAATAACAGGTACAGAGGCTGTTAAAGGTGTGGCAGATTCTTCACTTGGGAATTCCTTCTCCCCTGGGGCAGGACTTTGTCCCCCAGCCTCAGGAGTGCAGCCCACACTGGTGTGATGGGGCACACCAGCTGCCTTTGTTTCTGTATCTTCCCCTGGGTTATGTTCCTGTGAACAGGACATTTTTTTTGCTTATATTCCTGTGAACAGGACATTTTTTTGCTTGGAATTGGGACAGTCACTGCACGTGTGTCTCACCAGTGTGATGCCCTCACTCTTTGATCCACCCTCAATAGCACTTGGGAAGCGCTTTGCTGGATCTGACCACAAAATTGAGCTTTTCTCCCGTTTTCCCTGCCAGAGCAGCCTTCTGCTCACTGCTGCAGAGCAGCCAAGCTCAGGGCACAGCCTGCACTCCCAAACTGCTGGGACTTTGGCCGTTAGTTGAAAATATTAATTAACATTTGTTCTACTAATGAGGAGCCAGTTTGCTGGAAGGCCCCCTACAAAAGTGCGTATTCACAGCACTGCACCACTCATGGCTGTAGAATTCTGGGCAGAAAGGAAATATGATATGTTTTATAGGGAGTGCTCATGCTTTGGGGCGTGGAAAGGCCACCAAAACCACAACTGGAAAGATTTGGCTCTAACCAGTGATGGAGCATGTGCCACAGAGGGAACTCAGGGGAAAACTTATTCCAGAGAGAAAAAAAGCTGAGCCTACCATGCTGCTCTGACCATGTATTTTCTTATTTATGTTTCAAAAAGTGCCTGTGATTATAAAAGTTTCTGGATTCTGAAAAGAATTGTGCTAAGATTTTTTTCTTAGTATTAACTCTGCTACTTGTAGTGTTTGGCAGGTCTGGTGGGACACTCATTTTAGTGCTTCACTGAAGTACAAGATTCAAGAAGATGTGTTAATTAAGAATTAGGTTTTTCTGTTGGTCTCTATCTGCATAGACAGCACTTTTTAATGTAATTAGGTAAATTATTTGATTTTGCAAGGCAATAAAAGCCAATATATCTTTTTCAAATGTAGTAGAAGGTCAAAGGTTGGACTCAATGGTCTTGGCCGTCTTCTTCAACCTTAGTGATTCTATGAAATTTGCCTCCACTCAGAATTTTAAGTGAGTTTTCTCATCCTACAGGGTTTTTTCTCTCCTCTCCCCTCTCTTTCCACCCTTTTAGTTAAGTTCCCCATCCAATTTACATTGTGTAACACAAAAAGAGGCTCTGTGTTAAAACAGCTTGCATTTTGTTGTTGCTAATTAGTGTGAAACAGATAATGGGATATGTTACTGCTGGGTTGAAAGTGGGAGTAAGAGGAGAAAATCAAAAATTATTAATCTGAACACCTGACATTATCTAGCACAGAGGAAGAATTCCCTCTATACCAGCAGTATTAAATGAGAATATGTTTTGAAGGTGTATTCAAGTGGAGTGATCATTTTAGGATTGTAGCTTTTATTACTGCATGAAAACCGTTCTCCCCTCATCCAATATAATTTTATGTTCTAAACTGTCAAACAAAATCCTGCTCTGATTGCATTATGGTGATGTACCCAGAGTGTGTTTTACCACTACCATGAAGAGGTTTTTTTCTTTAAATAAAGATATTTTATGTATGAAACCCATGAGGATGGATAATAATAGCTTATATCACCTAAAGCTTGTGCTGTGGAACTTGGAGTAAGTAGTGCTTAACTGACTGTGGGAGGTGAGGAGTGAACAATGTTCATTGGTTCCCTGGTGCTGGAATCTCTCCGTGCCCAGGTGTCAGAGCTGTTCCTAAGCCAGAAAGCCAAAAACTGTGATTGTCTCTTGACTTCAGGAAGCTTTTGGTTCCTTCCTCAAGGAATGTCTCTATTTCACCTGGCCAGTGTTGTTACAGCCAGAGCACTGTTTTCCTTTGCTCTGCAGCCCCAAAGTCATTCCGAGCAACACTTCTGGAGACTGGTGGGTGGGAATTGAAATATTTATAAACATGTGCATACCTCTGAATCCTTTCTGCATTTCCCTGAGGGCACAGAGCAAATGCTGCTGTGCCTGTAGGTGGGGGGGGAAGCCTTTCACCTGGATGCTCCATCCTGGAAATCATTCCCATCTCCTTCACTCAAGGGAGGTGAAGGCTTTGGTCACAGAGAAGTCATCCGGAATGAAGAGAGGGTTCTGGAAGTCGTTGTCTTTGTTGATGCTTGGCAGAGGGATAAATGGGCAGATGCTGCTGGAGCAGTGCTGGTGTTTGGGGGGAGGCACATCCTGGTGCTGGTGCTGGGTGCCCTGCAGGTCTCTGGCTCCCTGCAGGGCCAGCTGCACAGGCTGGGGCAGTGCAGCCACCAGGGAGCCAGGGGCAGGCAGGGCTTTTTCCAGGGAAGCAATTCCTTTTTCCACAGGAGATGTATTTGACTGCGGTACAACATGTTTAACATTCACACATAAACAAAATGTTCTTGCTCCTCTGAGATCCCTCAGCTCCATGAGGAGCTTGTGATGGGCCACCGGACCAAACCTGTTTCATTTCCCTTCTTTCCAAACCATCCAAATCCAGTTTCTCCTTTAATTTTAATTAGACACAAGACAAGTGTCCTGTAAATAAAACCTGCTTAAAATTAACATATTTCTGCCTCACTCTCACTTGCTTATCAGAGCTAGTAGGCTTGTGATGGGGGGAGAAATGCAAACCTCAGCTGCAGAGCTGTTGTTCTGTCAGCCACCTTTACATCTTCTGTATCAGAACTGTGTGCTTCACTCAGAACTCACAGTTTTATCTCTGGAGCTGTTGCTGTGATGGGCCTGTGCTTTGGAGAGGTTTTCCTGCCAATTTTGTCTAATAGCACGTTCCAGGAGGCCAAATGTTGTCTGCTGAGAGATGAGATGTACTGATGTATTTCATTGATCTGCTGCTGAAAGTTAGAGACTTTTTTTTTTCTTCGTCACTTGTGTTTTTCCCTGCAGGATCTTGTTGTCAGGAGCCACAGAGCTTTGGAGGCTTCTTGAGGGTCTTTTTGATGAGCTGCTGCTTTGAATGATTGCCTTGGCTAACCCGAGACATGGGTTCTGTGTAATGATATCTGTGCTGCTGTGCCTTTGGACTCCACAGCAATATCTTCCTAAATTCCAGAGTTGCCCTTTGGCAGAACGACACCGTGGTGTGCACGTGGAAAGCTCAGAGGAATTCTGTGAGTGTCACAGCATTTCTCTTGGCACATCATCTTTTATACCCAGCACCAGCTAAAATACTGATTTAAGTAACCTGTTTGCCAAATAGCAAAAAGAGAGACAGGATTTTTGTTGGTGTGGAGAACTGGGGAGCAGTAACAGGCAGAGAGGACGAGATGGAGAGTCCTTCCTTCCTTCCTTGCTATGGAGAAGAAGAAGGATTTTGGATGAGCAGGGTGTACTTTGTCCTTGCTATCAAGGAAGACATGTTAAGCCTCTCTGGGCCCTTAATCACACTTTTGTTTCTTGCTATCCTTGCCCAGGCTCTTGCCTTTCTCAGCAAAAGAGCTGAAGAAACCCACAAAGATAATCTGAGAATGTTCTTTTTGAGCAGAATACTCAAATGGTCTTGATTGCTGAAAAGAACTATGATGTATTATAAACAGAATGTGGTTTGGTTTTTTTCCCAATTGTGGTAAACTGCTGTTAAAACTGAGAGTGAAATGCAGGTGGGCTGACACACAGAGTGATGCTGTGAGGTGTTCCCGGGTTACTGGTTTGGCCTGATCATTTCCCAGACCCCAGGAGTCATTTCCCTGTATAATCCTGTTTTCCTCTGGCTCAGCCTGGGGTGCATTTGCCTGCTCTGTCAGCCTGCACAGTGTCACAGGGACCTGCAGTGCTGGTTTTGATGCCTCAGGTTTTAGCTTTTATATTTTTCAGACTCTGTGCTGCTTTAGTGTGTGGGTCTGGGCTTCACATTAAGGGATGGTGAGCTCTCCTCACAGAGCAGGGAGACAAAACAATTCCTTCTCTAGCTGGGGACCAAGGACAAATGATCCAAATCTCAGGCCCAAGAGCACAAACAATGTGGACTGAAGAGAGAAAAACAAGCAGGATGGGACTCCATAACCTAAAGCTGGAACTGGACAATTAACTCCAATCTGCAAACGGAGCAGAACTGATAAAAGTGCCAGAGCCCGTGCCCGGTGTCCATTTTGGGACCATTTTGGTTCATCTTGGGTGCAGCCCTGGCTGGGCTCTTGTGCTGCCCAAGGTGGATCCATGGAGGAAATCCTTATAATAAATCCCTGCTTTATTCTGTAACTCTGCCCAGCCTCTGCTCTAGGGCAGCCGTCTCAAGGCATCACTTTGGGGTTCTTTTCAGTGGGTAACAATCCTCAGCACCTCCCAGGCCCTGAGGAGCTGAGCTGCAGCATGAACGATGTCTCTGGTTTAGTAACAGGATCAAAGGGAAGGTAAAATTGTACCTTATTTAACACCACCAGGATGCCTTTCCCATGCTCAGACATGGACTAGCATGGGTTTTATGAAAAAAAAGTGAACTGATAGACACTAGTTCTTGTAATCTTTCTGAGTTCTGTGGCTGAGACATGCCAGCAGAGCTGTTAAGCAAATCCTAGATTTTTCAGTACTTGAAATACATCAGAAAATTCTTCTTTTGTGATAAAGATTTTTTTCCCCCTTTACTTCTTTCTTGAGCTGTCAGTTTTTATCTCCCTAGGAAGACAACTGTCCTTACTTTCTTACTTTCAGCAGAACTGGATTTTCTGGATTACATTGGTTTTCATTATCTCTGTCATGTACTTACCACCAAATCTCTCCATATTTCTTTCAAGCTCTCAATCTGTGATATAATTTCAAGTAATTTGAAAGCCTGAGCTCCTGGCAAAGCTGTGTTAGGGAGTGATTTTTTTTTAATGCATCTTTGGTGGAAGAATTCAGAAATTGCAGCTGGCTAAATTAAGGCATGGAGGCACTAAGTGAGTTCAGGATTTTCATGTTTGAATTCCAAATCTCTCTTATTTAACTGTTTACAGGGTTTTTAGGTACCTTTGTTACCTGGAGCACAGTTCTTTTGGCTGCCTTGAAAAGCAAGTAATGATGAAAGCAGTGTGCCTGTGTCTCTAATGCTATTACAGAGTAGCACCAGCAGCTCTTTTAAGACAGATGACAGAGATGTTTGCTGCCACCAAAACAAAAGAATTAATGCTTAATAAAAACACTTTTCCTCTCCTTATAGTAAAGCACATGAAGTTCTTTTAAATACCATATAAAATGAAAATGATGAGGAGACAAAAGAGTGCATGAGATGCTTGAAGTTGTTAAAATGAGTATTTAGGCCCCATTAAAACATAGTTATTCCTGGTTTATGTCTTTTGTTGTCTCAGGTGATTCAAGTACAATTTCATGTCTTTTTCTCTGTCTGTAAATCCTAGTTGGCTTTTTTGGAGGAGTTGTTTTTGAGTTGATTTTTTTTAGTTCGTGGAGGTGCATTTTTGGCATATAAAAGTGTAAGGTTTTTATTCTTTGTAAATTGGCTCTGTCTGCACTGGAGATCTACATTTTTAACTGGAGGTGGGAAACCTGACCCTGCCTACTTCTCCAGGCAGGAGTCTTTGTAATTCCTTTGCTCTGAAAGCACTTCACAATCCATAAGGACAGTGATTTTCTGAAACAAAAGCCCCTCCAAGCTCGGAGCCGTGGATTCTGGGGGGAGATGTGGGGGCAGAAGGTTGGCACTGGAGATGGGACCACCTTAGGGCACTGCTGGCAGGGCTCGTCTCAAGATGTCCCTGTGGCCACCAAGTCTGCCAGAAATTGTTGTGGCTGCCCCTGGATCCCTGGAAGTGCCCAAGGCCAGGTTGGACTTTGGGGCTTGGAGCAGCCTGGGACAGTGGAAGGTGTCCCTGACATGGCAGGAGTGGCACTGGATGGGCTTTAAGGTCCCTTCCAACCCAAACCATTCTGTGAGTCTGATTCCGTGGAATTGGTGCCACATTTTTGAACACAAGCTTGCAATATGCTACCATTTTCTAAAAAAATGTGTTGTGAAACATTTTGTTCTTGCTGTGGTGCCCTTGAGCCTTGCAATTCTAGGTCTTGTGGCTTTTTTTGTTTGTTTGTTTTTTCCACACTCTTCTACTTTATGGTTTTTCCACTGCTCCCATGTTAATTTGATGGCTTAGCTGAATAAATTTCCATACTTCCCAGCTGCATCTGGCTGTTCCCACTGCTGCCATTGGTGCTGGAATTGGGGTCCTCTGGCTGCTCTGGGTAGAATTTAAACAGGACCCAACTCCTCTTCCTGAGTGTTTCACTGCATCATCTGTCTGACTGCTGGAGTCTCCTCCTGTGTGAGGAAGGCTCAGACTGCTGCTCCAAGGCCTTTGAGGGCAGGGAATTGTCTGTGAGGTCTTCCCCTTGTCTTCCAGCAGGGAATAAGATGTTTACTCTCCTCTAGAAAATCACTGCTTTGTGCTTCAAACCAGTTTGACATGTGCTGGTGGTCTCATGGGGGAGCTCCTGATGTGTCCTATATACAAACCATGGGATCATGGAATGGGTGGGGTTGGAGAGGACTTGAAGAACCATCTTATACTTGGTGGGCAGGGACACCTTCCCCTAGGCCAGGCTGCTGCAAGCCTTGAACACAAATCCAGCCAGGCTGTGCATTTATTGACAGACACCCTAAACATGAGCAGGTGGGTAAGGCATGGTCTGAATAGCCTTCCTTTGTTTTGATAATGATTTTTATTTATCTAGATTTTGGTTATTATTATCCACATTATTCAACCATGTTTTCAACATGGAAGGTCTTCTCCCTAAGGTTTGCTTTTGGAGAGCACCTTTGGCTGCCAGCTGTAACATCAGGTGTTGAAGGGAATGAGGGCTCCTGTTTTCCACAGAAAACTCCATAACTCCATCAGGGAGCATGGTAGCACTGCTGTGTCTGGTGGTGGCTCATTCAGGTCATCCATGGGAAAGCCCAAACCACAGCAAATTGCTGGTGTCTCACAGCAATAAAGAGGAAACACATGGAAGGAGACAGGAATTGCAGCATTTTGTGGAGTGAAAGGCATCTCAAGTCAAAAGAGAGAGAAAAGCCAGAGGCTGATTACAGATGGGGGTAATCAAACAGTCTAGACAAGGCGCCTAGACTGGAAAAGGAGAAATACTGTGGGTAATTAAATGTGTCAGCCAGGTGAACAGGTCCCACCATCACACCTGTGAGGGGATGGATCCCTTCAGGAAGTTAGGGAGCACACCACTGTCTTCTCTCTGTTTAGTCTCTTCTTTTCTATATCCATTTTGTGGGGATGTGAAACTGAAGTCCAGTAAGGTTTTCCACTCACCTCCCCATCCCATAGCAGGGAAAATGATGCCCTTGGTATTTCTGATTTCATTTTGTTAGCTTGAAAATGGAGTTAGGAACTTGATTGAACTATTGTCCTGATCGTGGGAATGAATTGTGAAATAAATACAACTTGTGGTTGTTATGTTGTTGTTCTGTATATATTCCTTGTTTACCAATTATATCTTACCTCTAGGGTAATCAACTTTAAATATCTACCAATAATTTGAACATCAAATGGCACTTATCCTGCAAGCACACCCCAGTAATCTATGCACATACATTAGGAGGGTGCCAAAGTGTTTACTTAGACTTTAATATGATGTTCTGTATAATTTTCCCATAGATTAGCTCCAGCAGGAAGTTTGCATGTATTTTTCCCCCCTAAAAGCTACATTCAGTAATAATGGGTCGTATTTATAGCAGTTGTGGTGAATTAGAAAACTGATTGGGTGAACTACTTGATTGCTGCTCATTTAGCAGTTACAGTCCTGCCAAATCTCTCTGTGAGGGTTTTGCAGGGAAGTTTGGGTGATGGAATGTGCCTGCCATGGCCAGGAGCATCTGAGGACAGAGGGAATTGCCCAGGCAGAGCAGAAGTCAAAGCAGCGTTTGCAGCATGAGCAGGAAATGTTGGTAGTTTTAGAAAAGACTCATCAGCCTCGTGTTTCAAATGGTGGTGTGTTGGTTTTCAGCACAAATGACTCCTCTGCCACTGCCCCAGGAGCAGAGACTGCAGGAATGGAGATGCAGCCCCATGGGCACCTTCTCAATCACAAAACTCAAATATTTCAGGTGCTGCAGTGTCTACAAGCGTTCCTCTCCTGCTCCTCTTGTGGTACCAGCAGCAGGATGAGTTTTCTCTGTCGTCCCAAGGTGTGGCAGAGGTCCTGTGCGATGCAAAGGGAGAGTTTCTCAGTAGGAATTGCTGGCACACTGTTCAACATCTGCTCACTTTATGTCACACCTTTATGTTAGAGAGAAGCTGAGATCCTGAGGGAAAGAAGCAGTCAAGTCTCTTGATCCTTTTTTCCAACGTTAGGTATTTTGATCCATTTCAGAGACTGCTTTTGGAATTTTTCTTCACAAGAAAAAAGTCATTAAAATTTGTTCCTGTCCCACAAGGGTTATATGATGTGTTTGGGTATTTTTGAGCACCATAAAATCAGCAGTGCAAAAAAAAATTCCTGAGAAAACAAATGTTTTCATGTTCTCCTGGAGGGAGTACAATGCTTACAAGGGGTAATACACAGTAGTATTTCTGTAATTTAAAATTGATTGGAGCTGCATTTTCTCTGACAGGCCTTGCACAGTGCAGAGGAGTTCCTCTTACACACTGAAATTCATTTATATGTTCCCCTATGTTATCTGTTGAGGAAGATCCCTCCTTGAATATTAAGTGCATGTTTGTTATTTTTTAAGAAGAAATTCCTATATTTTTACCTAACATTGTCCTACTACAATACATCTTTCACAGTTCTAATTCTCTAAAATATTTGGTCTATTTACAGAGCCATATTTTAAAACTTATTAAACCTTTTTTTTTAGTTCAATCTCTCTCTCAACAATATCATCTCTATTCTATGGCTTTCCTAAGTCAACACACCTTACCTCAGAGCTTGTATACACATGTACAAAACTGTGTAAACTCGATGTTTTAAGAATCCATTACAAATCCATTTCTCACACTCCTTCTGAGGGTGGGCAGACCCTGGCACAGGGTGCCCAGAGAAGCTGTGGCTGCCCCTGGATCCCTGGCAGTGTCCAAGGCCAGGCTGGACTTTGGGGCTTGGAGCAGCCTGGGACAGTGGAAGGTGTCCCTGCCCATGGCAGGGGTGGCACTGGATGGGCTTTAAGGTCCCTTCCAGCCCAAACTCTCCTGTGAGTCTGATTCCATCTGCCAAAAAATACTCATGATTGAGTCCTTTGAAGCTAGGGAGACTGGTGAAATGCAGGAGCACAAAGCACAATGGACACATCAGGTGCTGGATCAACACAGGAGGTAACCCATTTCAGCACAGGTGAAGCAGGTTTTTCACTGCTGCAGGCGTGGGGCACTCAGCCTGCAGATGGATCTGATGCTCTTGGTTGTAACACCTGGGAAGAAGAAAAAGAGGAGAAAAATGATATTTTGCCCTGTTTTTGTTGTTCTCAGTGGGACATCTCTTTTTCATCTCACTACGTGTTAGGAACAGTTCACTGGTCGCTTTTGTGCTTCATTGGTCACTTAGCCAGTTCACGACTGCTGGTCATGGGGTGTCCCTCCTCCTGCCTCTCCCTGTTCCCAGGGGAAGCCTGGTGTACACAACCTGCTGGGATGTGTCACTGTCCCCTTTACTGGTATGAGCTGTCACCTTTCCACATTGTGCCACAATGGCACTGAGTCGGAGGATTTTTCAATTTGAGAGTAGTGCCTTGAGAAGGCTNTCTGAAAAATATAAAAGCTAAAACCTGAGGCATCAAGAGAGTGTGTTGAGAAGGGAAACAAAATGATCGTACCCAGAAATTTGAGACTGAGGAGAAGAAAAGGATGGGAAGTGTCGATTGTTTAGCCTGGAGAAAAGGAGGCTCAGGGGGGACCTTGTGGCTCTGCACAAGTCCCTGCCAGGAGGGGACAGCCAGGGGGGGTCGGGCTCTGCTCCCAGGGAACCGGGACAGGACAAGGGGAAACGGCCTCAAGCTGGGCCAGGGGAGGCTCAGCTTGGACAGCAAGATGTCCTCGTTTCCCTCATGAGTCTCAGCAGTTGATCCTGTGATGTTCCTTGGCTCTGATATTGATCAGGAAGGCTGCAGAACACTGAGATTTTTGGTTGTCATCAGAGACTGTAGCTCAGCGTTGCAAGGAACTGCTGCTTAACTCATGATTTAGTGGGAAAGGCAGTCCCAGGCTCCTGTACAATTCCAGGATCTGGTTCTTGATAAATCATTGAGCAATTTGCAATTCCCATCTATTTTTAGTGTCCCAAGAAAAGGCAAAAGATTGAAAGTGAAGAGGACCCTTAAAAATGAGCAGATCCTGTTGTTTCTTTGCTTTCTAGTGGAAAGGAGGTGTAAAGACTTATTTTAGCAAATATTTTTAGGATTCTGCCTAATTGATGTGATACTGTTTTAGTGGAAAACCAGTTATTAGTGAGGGTGTAGACTTGGAAAAAAATTTGTAATGAAAGGAGTGACAATTCACTTTCTGTGCATTTGCACAATAGCATCAATACAATTTAAAGTAACAGATAAAGTGGGTACAAGAGAAAAGTTATGCTCTTGTCCAGAAAGCTGCAAAAATAGCAGCTGCCAGCTCCTGTTATTAAGTCCTAGATTAGTGAAAAGGCCATGCAATAAAAAGTGCAGGAAGGGCACCAAATGTTAAGATTTATTGAGGGAAGAGTGTGCTAACAGGTATTATGTGGGAATTGACTGCTTGTGGTTGCAGTTGGAGGAGTGAGGGGTGATAGCAGTGACACAAACTGTCAGCTGGGGGAGAAAAATAAACAAAACAAGCATTTGAAAATCCTGACATAGCCTTCACAATGTGGCCCAGTGGGTAATGGATTTTTTAATATGATGAAACTATAACATGATTTATATCAGTAGCTGTATGTAGCTAATTGCAGGAACCACAATAAAATTTAAAAACCAGGGCTGCAACATAATTACTGCTATGTATAGTGATATTTATCTCCCAGCACTCTTATAAGGTTTCGTTTCTGTTTTTTTAAGTTTCAAAACCTTAATTTTTCTTAGTATTTTATGAATTTGTACAGGATACCTAAGGGATGTAGCACTGTCTGTGTTGATCTGACTCAGGGCCTCTGTCACCATCAGTTAATGGGGAGATAATGAGATTAAAATATCCTCTTTGTCTGAAAGTGGAGCCATGATTAAACTCTGTTGCATCATTCTGACAGTCTGACAGGGACATGGTGATGTCAGAATATGATGCAATAATATGATGCTGAGTGACAGGGGACTTACAGAAAGGGTTATTAAAGACAACGGTGGGAAACTTCCTGGCTTTATTGCATTTGACAAAGAAATTTCCCTCAGAACTCTGTGCCCCTAAAACAATTAATTTCTGTTATCCAAATTTTCCAGGATGAAGTCTAGTGCTAGAATTTCAGAATTATATGGAGGCTTTTTCTCTGTAAATGTATTTCCAAAGGGAGAGGATATAATGAAGGATAAATTACATAAATAACCCTCAGAATTTTGTGCCTTCAGCCCACCTTGAGGGGACCTGCTGCTGAATTTTAGGGCTTTCATGGCACCAAACCTTGACTGATGGCTCAGATAAGTGAGATTGTTTTCTATTGTGCATATCTGAAAAGCTGTGTGTGTTGGTTGATGCGTGGAACTGGAATGACAGCAAAATACCTGGAATGGTGTGAGTGGCTCTCTGCTAACAAGTTCCTCCATAGGGAGCAAATCCTCCTGTTTATTTTATAAAACAAAATAAAAAGAGAACAAACAGAACACCCCTCACCCCCAAATCCCCACACAGGAGTGCTGGAGTGGGCATAAGCAAAGGCTTTTGGCTGCCAACATGCATCAGACTGCTTTTCCAGGCATGCCAGATGCCCATGATGGGGACAGTGTGTGAATGTCATTTTGAAGCACATAATCAAAATAAAACTTAGTATTCTTTTAACTCGGAGCTGCCAGATAAATTTTTATATTTGTTTCATGAGAAGTCTGCCAAAAAAACCCCAATGGCAGCTGTGTCCAGTAGCACACAGCAGTAATCTATGGAAAGAGATTTATTTACTTAAAATTTGCTTCAGAGTAAATTGAATGTGAGGTTTTACAAAATTGTATTCATTTTTTCCTGTAGCCTCCTGCCTCTTTGGAAAGTATTTTTTCAGACAGGGGTAGCTTCCTTCTTACCCTGCCAGCAAACTGTCAGATTTGGGAAAAGGGAGCAGGAATTGTATGGATTTTCAGGTAGAAGTGAACAGTGTTTTCAACCATTCCACGGAGTCTGAAGTTCCCTGTGCTTTCTGATGGAAGTCAGCACTGGTGGATGCAGGTACAAGGACTGGAGGAAGAAGGTTAAATGATAACATGGGGTTTTTTTTTCATCATTGTTCTCCAAAAATGTCTGACTTGCTGTCCACAAAATATTAAATACACCCTGGTGGTACCTGGCCTCTCCAGACCTCGCTGGCCTCAGCTTTGTTCTGTTTCCAGAGGGGACGAGTTTGGGTTGTGGCACCTTGTCACTCTCACTTTTCAGCCTTCTGCTGTTTTCATTCTTGTGATGGAGTTTCTCACGCTGTTTTTTGTAAACATGCACATGTTTTTCTAACTGTCTTTTTGTTTTTCATTCCTTCTCCTGGGAGGAGAAAGGTTTGATGGACTTTGTCATTGACCGGTGTAGCTGGAGAGGTGGTAACTTCACCTTCCAATCGATGGTCGTTTCCAGAACTCTATATAATGTGAAAACTAAAATAAAGTTTCTCTCTTCTTTGCCTTCTCTTGGGTGTGGCTGCGTTTGTCTCTGCGTTTTGTGTTGCTCGATAGAGTGACACCACCTTGCTGGAGAATTGTCCCAGGAGGTCTGCTGAGGAATGCAGAGGTGGAGTTGGGGACTGGCCATCTCTGTTTCTGTACCTAGATCCCTGATTTCTGGAGCCTCCCTCCCTCATGGTCTTGTTTCTTGCCTTGGAGCTTGGCAGGGTGGTGTGGGGCAGAACTGCTCAGAGCCTCTGATGGAGGCTGAAATGGATTCAGTAATGAGGCCCCGTGGCCTCGTCCTTTTCCATCAGTGCTGGGGCTCAGTGCCCGCAGGCCTGTGTGGCACAAAGGGCTCTGGCTGTCTGGGGGAAGGTGACAATCGTGGGGACAAGGAAGACCAGTGAGCTGGAGGCTGCTGTGGCGCCCTGGCGGTGCGGGGAAGGGTGATGGAATGACAGTGACCGAGCTTTTCCCCCAGCTTGTGGGGACAATTAGAAATTCCTGAATTGGCTGTTCCCTTCCCTTGTGCTCTGCTGTGTTTCTGGCTGGGGGTGCCCTGTCCCTTTTTTTCCAGCAGGGCCACAGCTGGTGAGTTTGCTGATGCTGTCACGTCCTGGCACTGTCCCCACAGTGTGCTGCTGGCTGGGACCTCGGCCAGCCTCCCCAGGACACAAATCTGTTACAGAGCATGTTGGGAGGAGATGGCCTGCTGGACTGTTCTTTGTGCTCACACCTTCCAGATGCTCCACCTGCAGCAAATCCACTTTGACTGCTGCTTAAACTGCAAAGCCACTCGCCCACGGGTTGGGTTTCCCTCTCCTGAAGCAAGAAACCACAAGATGGTTTCTGGAGCTGAAGGGAGATGCTCTGATCCCTCATGTTTAGCTGGCTGTTTTGGGATGGGGTTATTTAAATCATTCAAAACTTCCTGCTGTGCCTGCTCATTTTGCTTTGGTTGCAATACCACGTTCTGCTCAGGTTTGGCCTCCAGATTAGATTTAATGTTGGGATTTAAAACTGTCCAAAGAGCATACACTGCAAAGTAACTCTCCTAGCTGAAAGTTAATAGGGTTAGTACTAATATTTTAAATACTAATAATGCATTCTAAATTGCATATTAAATTAACAGAAATTAATTTTTGCAATTAAACAAACGGAAGAAGGGCCTGCACCTAGAATGAAACATTGCCTTAAAGAACAATAATGGGGAATCTACCTTCTGGGGCAGAATAGCTGCAGTATTCAAATTTGGACATTCACTTGCAGTGAAAGCTCTGTAACATTTTCATTTGAGAACATCTGCACCCATGCTGCAAGAGCACTGTTTTGTTGCAGAATCCTTCTTTACTTCTAATGTAAAATTATCTGAATTTAAGTAGTGTAACTTAGAACTCAAATCATCTTAATCAGGTAAAAGTTGTATCTGTTTCCTGGCTTGTACTGAGGGTGCTTCTCAAGCCTTTTGCCATTGAAAGGCACTGACACACTTCTGTTGTAGAATCCCAGAGTGATTTGGGTTGGAAGGGAACTTAAAGCTCATCCCATTCCACCCCCTGCCATGGGCCCCTAAACCTTCCACTGTCCCAGGTGCTGCAAGCCCCATCCATCCTGGCCTTGGACACTTCCAGGGACCCAGGGGCAGCCACAGCTTCTCTGGGCACCCTGTGCCAGGGCCTGCCCACCCTCCCAGGGAACAATTCCTTCCCAATATCCCATCCATCCCTGCCCTCTGGCACTGGGAAGCCATTCCCTGTGTCCTGGCACTCCAGGCTGTTGTCCCAAGTCCCACTCCAGCTCTCCTGGAGCCCCTTCAGGCACTGGATGACAACAATTTGGTCNCTGGGGGCTCAGCCCAGGGCACAGGGGGGTTCTGGGTCCCAGCTCTCACCCCCAGCACCCCCAGCTCCGTCTCCAGGGCTGCTCCAGCTGCTCATCCCCAGCCTGGATCCATCCTGGGGGTTGCCCCAAGCACCAGCACTTCTTCTGTCACCAGAATGTCCCCTCTGGCATTTCCCCATCAGTTCCTTCATAGCCTAAAATCTCTGCTGAAGCCGTGCTTCCTGCCACGTGTCTGATGTTTGCTAACCTGAGGTGATTGGTGTCACTGTCACTCTCTGTCTCTAATGGTCACAGTGCCGTTTCCAGTAGTATCTTTTTGACAGGTAACACACAGCCTCCCAAAAGAGGTGGAAATTAATGATTGAGTTCCAGCAGTTGTATTTTTGTCTGCAAATGCCACACTGTGCCAGGTTTTGACATCCTTTAGTACTTTATAAGTCAATAGGACAGCTGTGCAATGAAATGATTTTTAATGCAAAATGATGACAGGACCTGGCAAAGAAATAATGCTGAGTTAATCAGGAAAGTTCTGCCTGTTAGTAGCAGTCTCTTCCGTGGTGACTGAGTGATATGATTTGAAATAGTGTTCAGAGCAAGCCCCTGGGAGCTCTGCATGTAGATCCAGCCTTATTTCAAACAAAGAAAGCCCTAAAAATCTCTTTATGTTGCCTGTTCATGGCTGGTCCTGTTGATGCCTTCAGAAGGCTGCCCTAGAGCAGAGGCTGGACAGAGTTAAAGAATAAAGCAGGGATTTATTAAAAGGATTTCCTCCATGGATCCACCTTGGGCAGCACAAGAGCCCAGCCAGGGCTGCACCCAAGATGAACCAAAATGGTCCCAAAATGGACACCGGGCACGGGCTCTGGCACTTTTATCAGTTCTGCTCCATTTGCAGATTGGAGTTAATTGTCCAGTTCCAGCTTTAGGTTATGGAGTCCCATCCTGCTTGTTTTTCTCTCTTCAGTCCACGTTGTTTCTGCTCTTGGGCCTGAGATTTGGATCATTTGTCCTTGGTCCCCAGCTAGAGAAGGAATTGTTTTGTCTCCCTGCTCTGTGAGGAGAGCTCAGCATCCCTTAATGTGAAGCCCAGACCCACACACTTAAGCAGCACAGAATCTGAAAAATATAAAAGCTAAAACCTGAGGCATCACTGTAGCATTGTGTGCTTATGAAGACATTTGGCAATAAGGGGCCCATTCTTCCAGCCAGGGCTGTGGTCTTCCCTTGAAGTGGTGGCACCACTGAAGGTGGCACTTGGGAACATGGTTTAGGGGCGGTTATGGGTTGGTAGTGGGACTTAATGATCTTGAAGGTCTCTTCCAATCTTAATGATTCTGGGATTAAGCAGAGTGGGACATGCTCTGGGAAATTAAATGGAATACATTCATTTAAATTTTTTTTTTTTAATCTTTAAACTGGTACTTTTGTTCTTTTTCTCTCTAAATCCTATTAGATTTTGCTGTGTTCATATATGGAATTCTCATTGTGTGGATGGAATATTTTTAAAGTAGTCTAAAATTAATATAAATGTAAAAATATGTTGGTAAGCAAGGCACAGCTGGGGAATGGGACCCCTTTATTTTTTCTGCTGTGGCAAATACCTGCTTTGCTTGAGAAATCTCTACATTGGAAGATTTGTGATCAGTGCATAGAGAAACTGTTTGCAGTGGATTTTGATGTGAATTTAATTTTTTAGTGAAAAGTTCAACTATTTTTTTATGTTGAAAATAAGATCCATTTTGTACACGTCAAAATAACTGTAATAATCCTGCCTCCAGTGTAGAAACAGATCTTCTGTTTTTCATTGGAATGTTAATTTTTCTGGCCCAGTATCATGTTGGGTGACTGAAATATTTTGCTTGAGCTTTCCCAGGCTTATTTCACCAGTTCCTCTTTGCCTAGAGAGGCTGATGTTGAAAGGCAGAGTTATTTTATTTCTTGACAAAACACAGTAGTTTTGTCTTGGAGTTCACACACTTTGGGGTGTGTGAACAACCCAAGGCAAGGGTTGTTCACACACCCCAAAAAAGTGGTTTTGGGGTGTGTGAACTGGTCTGGAAGCTGATCCATCTCTTCCATCTGAAACTTTTCCTTCCAACAGGCAATTTTCTTCGTGTTTCCCACATTTCCTCCTTCTCCTGCCTGTTTGCTTGGAGCAGTTCCCCGAGTCCAGCATGGCTCTCACTGAACTGTGCCCAGAGTTATTGCTGGGTTCTAAGGAAACCTCCTGGTTCCTGGGACCTCTGAGGGTGGAGGAAGCCTTCCCAGGGGTTTGGAGCCAGGGGGATTTGAGTGGATGTATTTTGTTAATCACTGTGCTGGAAACCAAACTGGGTCAGTGCTTATGTTGTTTCTTCCTGGAATTAGGAGGAGATCCTCACTTCTTTGGAAAGGAAGAGCAAAAAAGTTGATACAAGTCTGTTTAAACATTGCAGAGTTGAATTAGGGATGAGAATAAAATGGAAATTTCCCTTAATTGGGGTTGTCCAGCCTAGATAAGGAAAGTTTTCAGGGAGACCCTGAAGTCCCTTGCAGTGTCTAAAGGGGCTCCAAGAGAGACAGGGAGAGGGACTTGGGACAAGGCCCTGGAGTGACAGGACAAGGAGGAATGGCCTTTAGCTGAAGAAGGTCAGGGACAAAAATAACTCAAACCCCCAGACCCTTGATTTTTGTACTTTTACTTTATATTTAATATTTACGCTGATATATTAGATGGCTCTAGAAGGGATTCATGCTGCAGCTACAATTCTTCAGCATTTGAAAAAGCGGAGATTCATGTGGAAACTATGAAAGTAGCCCTCAGAAGGAGTGACTCTGTCAGATTATATTTGCATATAACCCACCTGATATTATGTCCTGCATTGGGGGGGGAAAGGAGTTCCCTGTAAACATCCATGAGTAAAAAGTATGACATTTAAAGCTCCTGTTCTCCTTGCCCAAGATGTGTGTTTGCATCTGAAGATAAGAACAGCACTCAGCCAGACTGCGTGTGGGTGCTAATAAGGACTTAGAAATCAGCCCAAACTTGTTGGTGCTGAGGAAAGAGCTGGTTAATGAAGTATTGAGATTTTGTTTGTTTGTTTGGGGTTTTTTTGATAGATGAACTCCTCAAGGTGTTGTGATCTATCAAAATGCAGTGTTTTCAGTCTTTATTTTGAGATATTATTTATTATTAAAAACCACCTAGTGCACTGTGAGAGCGTCATTGATTGCTGTCTTCCATCTTTTTCTCAAAAAAAGGGAGGAAAGAAATGCTCTGTTGGGACAGCAGCAAGGCAAGTGAGTTCTTGCAGCTGGTTAAAATGACCTGAAACCTTGAACACATTCTAACTGATACTAGGAACTTCCCATCCTCTCTAGAACTTCTGTTTCTAGCACAGCTACAGAATAAAAACCAAAAAAAATCTTGTAGCTACTTCTACAATACGTTCAGTACATTTATATTGCCCTACATAATATTATAAATATTATAACATTTCTCTTGTTAGAAGCTGGAGAGTAAAAGCTTTAATCAAGACAGGCATTTCCAGTGATGCTGCTGATCCTTTTCACCTGAGCTTTTCCTTTGGGTATCAGTTCAGGAGTGGCTGTGCTTGGCAAGCTGGGGCTTAGCTGGCTTCTGCTGTAAAAGCAGGTGAGTCCCTGCAGATGTTCCCCCGGTGTGTTCTCTTTCCTGGAACCAGCTCCTGCTGTACCACGGGGAGTTACCCGAGCTGGGGCTGGGAGGCTCCTGGGGAGTTCAGCATGGCTGGCCTCCCTGTCCCGAGGCAGGAACACAGACACTGACAGATGTTTGCCTAAATTTGCTCTGATGGAAGAGATTTGTGAACTCCCCAGGTGCCTCCTGCTGGGGCTGTGCTGGCCCCTGAGCACTGAAAGTTTTGCCTGAGCTCCACCCTCAATAACCTCTCCTGGCTTGTTTGATCAGAGTTTTGAATTTCTGTTCCAGTTTCCCAAGATAGCTTCAAATTTTCATCTTGGTTGGTTTTCAGAGCTATTTTTACCCTTTTCATCATCATCTTCTGCATATTTTTGTAAATCTCCTCTAGAATTCATTCTCCAAATCATTAGTGAAGATATTAGAGAACACAGGACGTATCTCTTCAGAACTGTACTTGAAACATCCTTCAGGTTGAAAGAGAACATTTTAAAAACTACTCTTGTGCCTTTTTACCTAATTGAAGAACTTAGCTCACATTTCCTAAGGAAAACTGGTAGAGGCCTCAGAGAAGTCTTTTCATATTAATGCCCTGGTTACTCTTTCAGAGATGGAAATGAGGTTGGTTTGACATGATTTGCACTTGACAAATTCACACTGGCTGTTTGCTGCCTATTTATTATCCCCTAGGTACCTCTAAATTGATTAATAATGTGTTCTGATGTCTTTCTGGGGAGCAAAGCTAAGCTTACTGATCTCTAATTCCTTGAGTCCTCCTTCCTCTGATTTTTTAAGATAATCCTTCTGTAGCCCTTAGGGACATCTTGAGTCCTCTCTCACTTTGGGGTTTGCTTCTGATAGTTGCTAAGGTAAGAAAAATAACTTTGACCTAACCCTGCTGATCTGAATAATTCTTATAAGCCTAATATCCTGTAGCTGGGATTTTCCCCCTCCCCACCCACTTTTTGGGTTTTGAGCTTCTAAAGCTGGCCTGAATACTTTGTCACGTCTAATATTTGTGACGAATGACATTAAAAAGGTGTGAGCATTTCAGGCTGGCAGATGGGATTATTTATCTTCCCTACTAAGCGTTGCTTATTTTATTCTTTGGCTTGTTTCCAGTATCCCCAGAATTTTCTAATGTTCACAAATTCAAGAGTTTTCAGCCACTGAAGCTTTATAATTGACAGAAAAGTTTTTTTCTCCTCCCATAATGTAATAAGTGAATGGGGAGGACAGAGTGGATCTTGACTGGTGGCAAGGAAGGATGGAGTGCAAAACCACTGGAGCATGGGAACTGCTCTCGGCTCTCCTCCAAACCTGCAGCTTTTGGAAGGTGTTCAGAGCAGTTCCCACAAGTTCACAGCTGAGGCACAGCCCAGATGGAGGGAAGCTTGCCTTTTTCTGATCCAGTCCAATTCAGCTTTTTAATTAATGCCATTCCTAGTGGAATCTGCTGTTTTTGAGCACTGAGCGTTGAGGAAGGGAGAGATGGAAGTGTTTTGAGGATGTGACTTCCACACTGAGAGAATTTTCCCTGGTTAAGAGTAGCCTGAAATAAGCAGGCTGGAAGAAAAGAGGGATCTGGGCAGGGTAGTGAAGTCTGGCAAACACAACCCACAAAAATGGGTTTGGGGAGTGGCTGCCAGCCCTCAGTTTGAGACAGCCACCTTTGGAGATAGAGTGAACAAAAACTTAGGCAAGTCAATGACCCAGCAGCTGCCAAAGCCAAATGTCAGCCAAGATGCTGAGAAATCTAGAAAATCTGGAAGAATTGTGTGTACTAATGAGAGGGAAAAGGGGAGAAATTAGAGATGTAAAGCTGTCCTGGAAGGCAGAGCTCTTGTTGTTTTGGCAAAGAAAGAAATAGCAGGTGGAGGAGTAAGGGCTCAAGAAAAAGGGCTCTGGGTGTTGGAAGAGCTAAGCATGGAAAGGGAGGATCACGACTGTGGGACCTCTGCTATCAGTGTTTTCAAACAGTGTGTTGGGCAAATATGTGAGTTGGTGTTTTTTTGAATATAACTTATCCCGCTTTTAAAGAGCAAGAAATAAATCCCTGAAGGTCCCATATAGCTCTGCAGTTCTGTTTTCATTCTGTTCTTGTTTATATTTTTGGCAAATCTCTGGTGATTCTTAGATTCCATTCTCTTAGGCTACTTTTTCACTCACCGCTAGGCTTTCTCTGAAGGTAGAGGATCCTAAAAAAATAATAATAAAAAAAAGTCAGTCTATTGTTATGCATCTTTATACAGAAGTAAAGGAAAATGTCATAACAAATTTCTTGGCCAGTGGATTATGTGGCAAAATTGCAAGGAAGAAAGGGAAAGAAATGCACAGAAATAGGAGCGTGGCAATCTGGTGTCTGAATGATTTGTAATGAGACACATAACTGCTTCTTGAAGTTAATTATTGCATGATAATTGCTGAAGAAGGAATGAAATCCGTTGGAATGTTCTTTCAGTGCCTCCTGATTTTCTGAACAAAAGGGTGTTAACACTTCTGATTAGCATGTAATCCAGAATTAATTGAAGAAAGAAAGGGCAGGCAGAGTTTTGCAAGTGAAATGCTGTATAATGAACTTAAACTGTAGCTCTTAATTTCATTTGTACTGGAACATGTTTCAGCTGCAGAGAAATCTTTATTTTCCTCAACCAGCCCAGTCTAGAAAGCAGGGGCAGTAAATTTTGCTATGTGCAATGAGGAATTGATTTATTAGGAAGCTGTATTACTTTATGAAGTCCCTAGTTCAAGAGAAGGCACTGATTTATACTTTAACATAAACACACCTGAGCAATGTGGGGGGCTGAGGGCACACAGGACCCAAACCAGCACCAGCATCATTTCTAGAACCACAGAATCCCAGAATATCCTGGGCTGGGAGGAACCAACCAGGATCATCCAGCCCAGCTCCTGTTCCTGCCCAGACCCCCCAACAACCCCACCCTGGGCATCCCTGGGAATGTTGTCCAAACTCTCCTGGAGCTCTGGCAGCCCATTCCCTGGGGAGCCTGGGCAGTGCCCAGCACCCTCTGGGGGAAGAGCCTTCCCCTGCTATCTGTGCATTTATGTTCATATCATGAGATTTTCTTGGTCTGCTGATTATTTGGGTTTGCTTGCAAATGGCCAAATTAAGCCTCTGGGTTGGAAAGACTCAGAAAAACTGCAGAGGGTTTGTGTAAAGGCCTGTCTGAGGAAAAGGCTCACACAAAAATGACATTATCAAGTGCTTCCCAGATTTACAAGTGTGCAGCTTTATCCTCCTCCTGCTTCTTTCTCAGTGAGACATTCCAGACTTTAAATAGTCTTGCTTTGGAACAAAATATTGGGTTGAGGCATCAGATTTTGGGATGGGTTGAACTGTGTTTCTTGTACTCTTTAAGATGTTTTTTAGTGCAGGTGTCCAGTGTTAAATCTGCCTGCTTAAAGCAGGATCTAACTGGGTTAATACTGGGGTTTGCACGATTCATTTTTATACAGGTTGGGGTATTACCCCTGTGTTATCTTTGTGGTAGTTTAGTATAAATGAAAAAAAAAAAAGATCATGTTCTATTCATATTTATAGAGTTCAGGCATTTGGTAAAGGTACAAATAAGGGTCACCTTTTTATTTTATAGCAGTAATGATTTGTATTTATATATTTTTAAATATGTTGATATAAATCTGAATAACTATAGCACCCTGTACTGTGATCAGCATTGAAGAGTGGTTTTATTTCCTATTGCCTTGCAGCTTGGAAGGGCTTGGCATTAGAAAATTTGGGCATGAGGATTTTTTAGTGATATGTACTGCAGCAGGTTTTTTACAGAACTGGCTGGGGTTGTGGTGTGGTTAAAATAAAAAAAATAGGTACTACAATATATAAATGCTAATGTAATGCCATGATTTCAAGCTGGAGGAGTGCTTTTCCTGGAATGTGAGAAATACTTGGTTTGTTTTTTCATAAATCAGAGTCTCCAGGGAAAGGGCAGGAAGAAGGGATGTCTTCAGGGGGAGTAGATCACAGAGCTTAGCTTGCTTTGGATGTATGAAATCCTTCTTCCTTTCTGAGGAAAAGATGATGTGGAGGCTGCCAAGATTGGATACTAGGAAAAAAAAATACCCTGAAAGACAAGTCAGGCATTTGAATGAGTTTCCCAGTTCAGTGGTGGAGTCACTATCTCGGGAAGTGCTCAGGAGGTATCTGGATGTACTTGAGGGCATGGTTTAGGGGTGAGGATGGTTGGATTTGATCCCCTTGAAGCTCTCTCCCAACCTTGATGTGGTTCTGTGAAAGCTGCTGGCTAATCCCAAGGATTATACATATATATTTTATTATATATTATAGTAGATGTGTTTGTGCTGAGGAGCACAGTGGATGCAGATCAGAAATGTTCCTGCTCCCTGCACATCTGTTCCTTGAAGGGACAAACCTCAGTGTGGCTTGCTAGCAAACAGTCTTTCCTTTTAGGACTATCATTCTTTTCATAAAGGCTGTGGAATGTAAAACTGCTAAATAAAGCCAGGAGTATGAACGGGTTTTATTCTGCATTTTGGCAGCAAACATTCTGTGTCCCAGAGATGTAGTGGGGAGCCTTAGCTTGAGGGGCAATTTTGCTTTGAATTCATTGTAAGAGTAGACTAAGAAAAATTGTGGCTGCCCCTGGATCCCTGGCAGTGTCCCAGGCCAGGCTGGACAGGGCTTGGAGCAGCCTGGGACAGTGGAAGGTGTCCCTGCCCATGGCAGGGGGTGGGATGAGATGGATTTTAAGGTCCTTTCCAGCCCAAACCGGTCCAGAATTCTATGAACAAAATAAAAAAAAAAGTATAATTTCTTTCAGCCTTTAAAAGGTATTTTGAGCCTTGTCAATTCAGTGTTAGCTTAGAACATAAACCTGAAAGCTGCAGGACAAACGCTGCTGGATCTCAGGGCCCAGTTCCTTGGGCCAGCTTTCCCAGTGGCAAATCAACCCCACTGCAACTTAAAAACAAGGACAGCATCTTGCACCTGAGCAGTGGCAGAGCACTCAGAAATGCCTTTTTAACTCCATGGGTTTTTTTCTCTATCATGTGATGAAGTGAATCATTCTCCCTACTGAGAGATGCATTCAGTGAAAGTGTTTTTTTGAGTTTTTCTTCAAATAGATTATTAAAGCCAAAAAAGAGCATTTATTTGGAGGTGGGTCCTATCATTTGATTTGAAAAGATGTAATTTTTTCTGTCTTGCTGGGCTGGAGGTCGTTAATGCTGTTCTGCCTTAGAAAATGCAAACTGTTTTTCAGAGATCTTACTTAGTCTTGTTCAAGTCATCCAGCCAAGTGTTCCTGCAGCTGGTTAGGGATGGATTTTTAGGGCCTCAGGAATGTCTCTCAGGGGGGAAAGCTGAAAGATTTTCTGAGAAAAATGGGTGAATCTTCTTCCACACAGTGGGTGCTCCCCTCCCCTTCCATCATGCCAATGCCACTGGCAGCCTGTCACAGCTATCCAACAATTGTCCCCATTTCTGACATCTCTGAGGGTTTGAGTAGGAGCTGAAAAGGATTTTGTGTGCTTCAGCTCCAAGTGTGTGTAAACTCCAACGATGTTTGGATGCAAAATTTGCCATCTCACTGTCCCATCCCCTTTCTGGGTGGGAATGGGTTGCATGACACAAATCTGAGCACACGTCCTGGGATGCTTCCTGGGCCATTTGTTCCCACCTTTCATTTTGTCCTATTTCAGCCTTTTCAAACCCCACACCAGTTTTCCCATTTTTTTTTGGGAAAGCTGTCCAAGGCATTTAAGTTTATAAATAAGATGAGAATAAGGTAATGGATCTTTCCAGTGATATTTGACTGATAATTTTGAGGGTACAACTCTTTTGAAATACTTTGAATTACCTCTTTTTTAAATGAAGAATAATCACTCCCAGCATTGTGTGTTTTGAAGGTGTCAAAATTTAGGAATGTGGGTATAATAATTAGATATCTGCACTCCTTTTCCAAACTTCCAAAAACTGTAGAAAAGCTGTTAGCAAGTTGAGAAATTGAACTCGGGGCAACAGCTTGTGCTGAATATTTGTAGAAGGAGGGCTTCAGCATTCTTAGGTTTAATATTAGATATTATCTAGATGGAAATTTTGGGTTTTCTAGAGGTGTAACCCCTAATCTTAATAGTCAAGCCAATTCCACCAGGTCTGTGTTGCTGTGGCACTGGTGCTTGAGCAGCACAGTGAGCTGCTACTCCAGTTTGTTCACATTTTTGGGAGTCTGACATCAACTTAAAAGAGCACATGGCAAGAGAATGAATTATTCAAACCCAGAGATGTCATCTGCACTCTGAGCCTTTTACTTTTTACACTGTCCCAGCAATGCTGAAATACTCAGATGTCTGTCACCATCAAATCTTTTCCTACTGCATCCTTGACTTAGGTGTTTGGAGGTTCTTTTCACGGTGCACAAGTGAAGAACCTGAAAATTGATGAGTATGGTGAAAATAATGCTTTGCTGTTGTTGGTTGTTACTGAGGAAGTTGCTGGGAGGAAATTGTTTTTTTTTTTTTTTTATGTCATCAAGATGACAACTTGCCAAGAGCTGTGGAAATGTAGACTGAAGTCCGGGGGCCTTCCTGATCTTTCTCGTCTCTTTTGAACAAAAGAAATTATAAAAGATGTACTGCTTCACAAGGCTGCTCCTTCTCACTAAAGAAGGGGAAAATAATGCATAAAAATCTTGACTTAAAAGTAAAATCACTTTCTTTACTCAGTTTAGCTGAGAATTGCAGCCCATAGGCACAACACCATCCATTTTTGATGGGCAAATTCTAACTGCAGCCCTGCAGTGTAAAACAGCTAAAGACTGAGTGTTCTTTCTCCCCAGCCTCTTTCTTTACCCCTGCTAGTAGTCCTTGCACAGCATTTTTGGTCATATATTTATTGCCAATGATCTTTAAAGAGAGTACAATTTAAAAAGGAATAAAGAGGAGCATCCCTGGGAAACTGGCTACGTGTGGCTATTTCCTTGAAGAAACTAAAATCTCAGTTTGGCAGTGTTATGTTAATTGTTGGCCTTGATGACCTAAAAGGTCTTTTCCACACTAAATAATTTTGTCATGCAGTGCTGTCATCCCCTAAGTTAAAAAGGGGAAGCTCCCAAAAATTAAGTCCAAACCTTAAAACAAATGAGTTTGCCAAGTTAACACCAAATGCCTCCTCTTTAACTTAAAGTATAAATAAAACCTGAGGAAGAGGAAGTTGGAACCATGAATGAAAATATTATTGTGGCAGATGTTGGTACCTAAACTGAAACTGGGAGTAAGGTCTGTGCATCCCTGGAGCCCTAAAATGGAACATGTGACACGAGCAGGATGCAGTGTGCATCAGGAAAGGAATTTTGTGAGTTTGTGCCTAAAAGCTTTGACCAAAGTCCATCTGGAGAGCAGATGAATCTCCTGAGTTCTGTTCTGGTCCAAAGCCCATCTTTCAAAGGTTGGAGACCACTATTACAGAAGGGCGGGGGATCTGCAGGTCTTCAGGTGGATTTTGGTCACACTGGGCAGAAAGAAGACCAAAAAGGCATCTTTGAAATTATTGGGAGATGGGTGGGGAAAGGATGGAGTCTGCCAAGATTTTTGTGGTAGGGGTGGGGGGTTGGACTGGTTTGAAAGAGGAATTGGGACAGTGAGAGGTCTCAGTTTCAGGAGACACAATGGCAGTGGTGGCACTGAGGGCTGCGCTGTTTGTGCACTGCCCTCTGGCCGTGGCACCAGCTCAAAGGGGGACGTGGGAATGGGGTTTGGGCAGTTTGGGTGTGTTGGGGGTGGGATCCTCACCCCTCCCTCATGAGGAGACAGAAAGTGTCTCCTGGCAGAAGCCCATAGAGGGAAGGTGCTTGGATCTCTGTAACAACCATGACAGAACTCTCCCAAACTCAATTAATTTCTGTTTCTCATCAGCATCACTGCTCATTTGGAAAGTTTCTTCCATACTTTCTCCAGTGTCAGTGATTTTTCTCTGCTGTGTTGTTTCCCAGCCTTTTTCAGGCCCAGGACTGCCTTGAAGGGCTGTTTGTGCTCCTTCTCCCAGATTCCAGTCTGAAGCAGCCTCAGGTCATTGTGGAGGCCCAGGCTCTTCCTCTGTGCTTCACTCAAGCCTTGAGCAGGGCATGGAGCAGAGCTGAGGCTCTGATGTTGCTGTTGGAGGGGTGCCATGAGGGAGCCTGCTGATCTGAGCACCCCAGGTTGTTCTGTTGACAGTGTAAGAGAAAAAAATGTTATCTAGGAAAAGTGTCTTGCACAAAATCGCTCCTGTGCTTACTACACGTGTCTAAGTCTTTGTTGTTTCTTTGGTAGAAAGCCTGAATGGCCATACAGAGGAGAAAAATGCTGGGCTTTAGAAATTAAAAAGCTCACAGGGCCAAAGCAAAGCCACGTTCTTTCTGCAGGGAAGGAGCATGAGCACAGACCCAACAGCACAGATGAACCAAAGAATTGTCTTGGATTGGGTTTTTGAAATTAGAAATCAAAATGGATTTGGGGACCAAGCAGGGTGGTTTGGTTCCCTTGCAATAAAACAGAGGTGAGTTGTGTAGAGGACCAGGTGGCATCAGAGGTGGCACCCCAGAGTTTCTTTAATTAGGTTTAAAGGCTCTTTGGCAGAGCTCTGCTTTGGCTGAATGTTTGCACTTTGGAGAACTGCAATTTAAACTGCTGAAGCACTTGGGTGTAATTCTTTCCAAATAAATCTGAGTTTGCAGTGTTCTGAACCTGCCTTTGTTTTGGAAATCTGTGTATATTGTCCAGATGTTAGCAATGTGGCAGGTCAGAGGGAGAGACAGAAGGGACACTTTCCCAGAGGTAACTTGGGGAAAGGTTGTAACACCTGATGAAGTGTTTGTCATCAGCTCTCTGGGGAAAGCCAACACAAACCCCTCCTGCCCTGGACTGGCATTTCCCTCCTATTTTACTGGGCCCTTAAATGACTTCAGGTTAATTCTGGCTGTTTTAGAATATGATCCCCATTAACACCCACATAACCTCCCGCCCCATTTCCTGTCACTTGTGTCATCCTAAAGATTGCAGCCTTTTTTCATGGAGGAAATAAATGGGTGTGCTGCTTTTTGTTTGCTTTTTGTTAAATCTGCTCATAGGGCACTCACATACACACAGATATTAGCCTTCATTTATTGTTTTGGTGGAATAATTTTTAAAAGGTGTGTTTGCTAAACTGATACTTTGTCAAAAAGAAAGTGCTGGAAGTGTGTTTGGTGTCTTTTGCAACCTGGTTTGTTTAGTCTGTTGAGGAGGCTGGTAGGCTTTCCTCATTATTTGTAGACAGACAGGTTGAAAGAATAATATTATTATTGCTGTTGTTATTACTATAATCACTATTATTATTGTGGTTATTATTATTATTGCTGTTACCATAATTATTAGTTATTAACCAAGTAGGATGAGTCATATTGGTAACCCTTAGATGCCTTTTCTATAAACTGTGCCCCTTTTTATATGAAACATGGTTAAAACAAGTGAAACAGTAGTATAAAAAGCTCCTGGAAACTCAGCATGGTTTATTGTTGTGGGTTTTTTTGTTGTTGTTTTTTTTCTTTTTTTTTTAGCAAAAGAAGCTGTGTGCATGTGCTTGGTGAAGCATGAAGAAGGGGGGAAGAAAGTAACAGCAATAAACCATTGCTATATTTCATGTTATTTCTCCTGAGATCTATGGATCCATGATTAAAAATTTGGGATTTTTCCTTTGTTTTCTTTTTAGCGTTTCCTTTGATCTGAATGTTTTGAGGATTTTTTTGTTGCAGGGAAAAGAGAGATGTCTCAATTAAAAGAAAGGGAGCATTTGTTAGTTTTAGGATATAATACTACTTTTTTTGGTTTTATGTTTTCCAATTGTTGTTTCTTCTATTCACCCTCTGGAGCAGGAAGATGCTCATGATAAGGAAAGTTGATAATTTCCTTGAAGGCTCCAGTGTGGGGAATCTGGAGCAGACTGAGGGTGACCATTAGTTTATGTGTGTGGCAGCAACACTTTTCTTTTTTCTTCTGAAAGGGGAGTTTGGCTTCCATTTGAGAGCTGAAAAAGGAGAGGATTTAATTTGGCTGGATTGGGAAAGTCTGACTCCTTTCTGCTGTACTGATGTGCTTGGCATAACACCAAGTCGTGGAATTATTTTGCCTTTTCTTTTGAATCCTCAGTTCCATGTCATGGGTTATTTGATGTGAAAATCTGGCCAATAAAGCTTCAGAAAAAATTTCAGTTGAGCATTAATTGAGATCTAAAGATCTTATCCAATTTTGTCAAACTTCTCATGTATTATTTTCTATATAACTTGACAGTGAACAATATAAGTTCATTGGGATCTGAAGCCAGAAAAATGTGATTTCTTTAGACTGGCAAACCACAGCATTCAAATTTACTCTTTCAGCTGTACAGGCTCCATTTCAGATAAGTCCATAGAATATATCTCAGACTTCAACAGGCCTCGAGCTCGCCCTGTTCATAACAAAACTGATTTAATAAGATGGTTTCTGTCCAGTCTATTCCCCTGTGGTCTTCCTGTTTTCCTCCCTCATGGTCTCCTGGTTTATTTTACCTGTGGAAATACAACTTATGTGATCATGCAGCTTCCTGTGTGTCCTTATCTGTTTTCATTTCTCCCCCTCACACTGGTAGATTTTGAATACGTTGAACAGTTCCAACCACAACTGACAGAAAGGTGGAAATTTTAAAAATGGATTGACTGAGTTTTATGAGGGCAAAGAGGATGCTGTTATAGCCCCAGCTGATTTTAACACTCAGTCCTTGACTGTTTTCTCTCCTGCACATGCAGCTGCTTTAGTGCTGTGGAATTCAGTGTAAGATTTATGCTCAATGTTTTCTGGAAAAATACATTTCTCAGGGTGAGTGTCACTCCCTTGCTTAGGCAAGCCCTGAAACCTTGCCCTGGTGGTGTGATGATCAAAGTCTGATGTTACCAGTAATGCCAAAATCATAATTAGGCTAAGAAGGGTCCTTATGGCCAGTGCTTTGGGACCTCACAGAGCTGCTCCCAGCAGAGAGGGAATGTGTTTGGAATGGCTCCAAATCTCCTTTAGGAGCGTGACCCTTGTCTACAGGGGGGCTGAGAATGCAGATCCAGCTCACCTGGGGGATTTCTGCAGCAGGAGTACCTGCCTGGGGATCTTTTTGACAACCTCACGGCTGAGACTCTGCTCAGGAAAAGGTTCCAAGAGGCAGAGAGAGCCTGGCCCATCCTGGTCCTGCCACCCTGCCAGGCTCTGCTTGGCAGGCTGCTGGTTGTCTTGATGCCTCAGGTTTTAGCTTTCATATTTTTCAGATTCTGTGCTGCTTTAGTGTGTGGGTCTGAGCTTCACATTAAGGGATGGTGAGCTCTCCTCACAGAGCAGGGAGACAAAACAATTCCTTCTCTAGCTGGGGACCAAGGACAAATGACCCAAATCTCAGGCCCTAGAGCACAAACAGCGTGGACTGAAGAGAGAAAAACAAGCAGGATGGGACTCCATAACCTAAAGCTGGAATTGGACAATGAACTGCAATGTGCAAATGGAGCAGAACTGATAAAAGTGCCAGAGCCCGTGCCCAGTGTCCATTTTGGGACCATTTTGGTTCATCTTGGGTGCAGCCCTGGCTGGGCTCTTGTGCTGCCCAAGGTGGATCCATGGAGGAAATCCTTTTAAAAAATCCCTGCTTTATTCTTTAGCTCTGTCCAGCCTCTGCTCTAGGGCAGCCTTCTGAAGGCAACAGTCTCTGCTTGGAAGTACAGACATTGGAAGGGAATTTTTGTGCTCTCTTTCCCCCTCAAACCCTCAGCACTGGATTACAGCTCGCTCTCCCTACCTCGATGTGTTCTTGGTGTGGCCCAGGATGTGAGTTTGATCTCACAGATCCCAAAGGCCAAGTTAACAAGTGCAATTTATCCTTCTGGCCAGTGTGAGCTCTGTGTTTTAACTGCTACGTTAAACCAGGGAGGTTGGCACAGATGTTTCCATAGGACGTGGAGTTAATTCTGACTTCACAGGTCACAAATGCAGATCCAGGGACACTTTGGTGCTCTGTAGTTCCCCCTGCAGTGATGCCTCCAGGGAAAATGTTGTGTGCTTTTCTCTGAGTGCTTGTCGTTGTCCCAGGCAGTGGGATTTGGGGTTGCAGTGAGGGCGGTGGGTTTTAACCTCCATCATTACCTAAGCAGGCACTCCCTGAGCACATTTGAGAAGGAGCCTTCCTTGTGGAAGTGCCTTTTCAAGCATTGATGGTTTCAATGGCAGTAAAGTATGTCTGGTTTTTATGATCTGTTAAACATCTGTTAGTCCACAAAATTTCCATTGCTGCTTGTTTGAAATGAACCATTTTGGTAGGCAGAAGTCTCTTTCATACCTTTGCATGGAGGAATTAATATTCCACCACTTCTATAGTTAGATGTCTGGTTTTATTGGATGATTTTGCTTTTTATGCTGAGTGCATGCTGCTGAAAATTTCTGTTTACTGCATCTGGGGATGTTACAGCAAAGACAGGAAAATTGTTCTTGCCTGTCTGAAAAATGAAGCTATTTTCTTGTTATAAGTGACCAAAAACCCCCATATTGTAACATTTTTATAGGAATTTTCAGCCAGGAAGAATTTCAGAGATCTGAATGTAACGAGTGACAAGTCTTCTTCTATAACAGACTATAGCTTTTTTTTTTTTTTTTTTTTTTCTTTTTTTTCTTTTTTATTTGGACGATTACTTAGAGGACTTTGAGTCATACTTTTCTATAATAAGTAATACATTTTATTTTCTGGTTTAACAGTGGTGGTATTTTTCAGTAAATATAGATTATATTGCTCTGTGTTCTTCTATTCCTTGCTCCCAGTCTTGATAAAGTCAAAAGCTTATCTTTTTTCTTACTTTTATTTTATTTTTTGATGCCCACAGCCTTCTCATAGCCACCCTCTGGTTGGCTTCTTCCTGAAGGGTGCTCTTGGGCATCCCTGTCCTCAATGTCTTTCCACCTGCCAGGAGGGGACAGCCAGGGGGGGTCGGGCTCTGCTCCCAGGGAACAGGGACAGGACAAGGGGAAACGGCCTCAAGCTGTGCCAGGGGAGGCTCAGCTTGGACAGCAGCAGGAATTTCTCCATGGAAAGGCTGCTCAGGCCTTGGCAGGGGCTGCCCAGGGAGCTTTGGAGTCCCCATCATCCCTGGAGGTGTCCCAGGAAGGGCTGGAGGTGGCACTCAGTGCTCTGGGCTGGGGACAAGGTGGGCATGGGGCACAGCTGGGACTCACTGATCCTGCAGGGCTTTTCCAGCCTCAGGGTTCTGGGATTCTGTCTTCTCTATACTGACTTTCCATTTCTTTTAATGAAAATTTCCATTGTGGACAAACCCAATGCTAAAATTGTCAGCACTTTTTCTCACCAGCAACTTCTGTGTCTGCAAGCAATGAAAGCAAACAGCAGATTTCCTTTTCTTCTGCTGTTACTACCTGGTGTTCTGTGGTGTTGTATATCACAAACTGTTGTTTCTCACCAGTGGAGTCCTTGATAATTCCTTTTAGTCTGTTTGCAGAAAGAGAGGCAAGTTCAATATTTTCATGCTGTGTGCAAACGTTTCAGATTTTTCAGCAATGTCTGGAGTTATTGCCCAAGAGAAATTTCCCCCACAGGCTGCAGTGAGTAACTGCCAGCATTGCTTGCTATTAATAATCACATGCAAAAATTAATCTTGGAGCTGTCCTAATTTGTTCCTCCTGTTGTGTGCAGTGACCAAATTGTTTAGACTTGGCACAGTTTAGGAGGATTCTTCATCCACGGGCTGTCTATGGGTACAGAAGCAAGAGGAGCCCCTGCGTGTGTTTTGGGGTGTCAGGAGAAGCACTGCTCCGTCCTTGTGGTGGGGAATAACCACTCCACAGATGCCTGGAACCCCACAGTGTGTGCATGGAGGGCTGCAGGAGCTTCAGCAGAGGGCTGAAGATGGTCTGACAGGTTCTGAGCTGCTGCCTGGTGGCTGGGAGCTGGGATCAACCCCAGGTGAACCTCTCCTCACCTCCGTGGCATAATTCCCTGCTGCTGGAATTCCCTGCTGTTTGGGACTTGCTGTGGCAACCAGAGGAATGGTTTATTTCAGGTCTTAAGGCTCAGATCTAGCAGTGCTGTTGCTTGATGTAACCCAAAAAATCAGAGCTAAATTTGAATGTGTTGCTTGAAGTATCTTAAAGAATTAGAGCTCCATTGAAATGTGTTAATTGCATCAATTGCATTGTTTTTAACACCTACAGCTGTGAATCCTCTGTGTAACAACTGAGGCCATTCCAGTCAGTGTGCAGAGGTCCCTGACTAAAGAAATCTTCCCTCCTAGTAATGAGAATTATAAAAAACTATTTTGATTTGCTGATTAGCAAGATGGGCTGAAGAGCTCAGAGGCCTCCCACAGCCAGAAGCCTTCAGACACCTTGGGAGGTGGGGATGGGCACTAAGCAGGGCTTTTTCTGGTGGCAGTCCTAGCATGTGTGTTTTATTTTCAAATATGTGTCTGCTTTAGCAAAGAAGAATAATTTTCAGGCAAGAGAGCCATATGTGTGGCATGATGAGACCTGGTGCTGGTTTAGCTCGTAGCTTTTCCTCAAAGACAGCTCTTGATGGCACTTGGAATTTCATTCTAAAATAGATGCACTTTCTGTCGTTGCTATCCTAGCTAAATTCAGATCAATTTGTGAAAATTGTTCATGCCAAAGAGTTTCTAGTATTAGAAATGATGGAATCCATCAGATGGCCTCTTTGCTCTCCAGAAGTGTGGATATCTGTGTGCCCATCCCAAGCATAAAAAAAACCCCAACCAACGAAAAAAAAATCTACAAAACATCAACCAACAGTAACAAACCAACCCTATTGAAAAACTCACCCCCCAGTAAAAATAAGAAGTCCCTTGCTGAAAATATTTGGGAATGGCATGTGTCATTTGAGAATATTATGCTAAAGCTAATTCCTGCTGTACACATAATTTATTAATGGCTGATGTTGTAAAGCATTAGGTGGAGATTAACATTTTGTTAATGATCTTCTGGGGAAGGTTTTCCCAACAAACATTAAATATTTGAGACTGCTTTCACTGGTTCATATTATTCATGATGGAAGTTTGGGCTTATTGTTATTATTGCTACTAGTGGCAGCAATAGGTTTGGCCTTGCCAAACCTCCAAAGAGGGTTTGAATTATCTGAAGGGGTCCCAGGAGAGCTGGAGAGGGACTTTTCACAAGAAACTGAAGTGCCAGGACAAGGGGAATGGCTTCCCAGTGCCAGAGGGCAGGGATGGATGGGATATTGGGAATTAGGAATTGTTCCCTGGGAGGGTGGGCAGGCCCTGGCACAGGGTGCCCAGAGAAGCTGTGGCTGCCCCTGGATCCCTGGCAGTGCCCAAGGCCAGGTTGGACTTTGGGGCTTGGAGCAGCCTGGGACAGTGGAAGGTGTCCCTGCCCTGCAACTAGATGGCATTTAAGGTCCCTCCAACCCAAACCATTCTGGGAAATGCAGGATTGTAGATAATAAACATTTTTTTTTTTAAGTAAACAATGCAAATTCTGTGCATTCCTGTGCTTCCATATGCAGAAAGAAAGGGATATGTGCCTTGTTATTTTCTTCCTCTGGAATTAAGTGTTAATTATGCTATTTCTTAGTTTCTGTTACATATTTTGATCACCTTTTCAGGTTTGTTAGGGATCTTGAGCTTATTTTGTTTGCTGTGGAACATAAGCATCCTTCTTCTCAGAGAGAAAAGAGCAGGACACAGAGAATATCAAACACTTTACATGCATCTCCTGGGTGTGGGAGCATGACCAGTGCTGCAGCTGGGCTCCACATTTGAGCTGCCAAACAGAGCCTGCTGTTCAGCTGAGCAGAATTTGTTGCAGTGGATATGTGTGTGTGTTTATAAATATATAAATACAATTACTGCCTGGTGTTTGTATTATAAATACCAGTCCACCGTGAAATTCTGTTCTTCAAACATTCCCTCTGATTTCTGTGACTCGGGGAAGATGGGAAATCTGTAACTTGAGGAACTTCCCAGGGCTATATCCAGGCATAAAGGGGCAAAGGAGTGAGGATTGCAGAGCAGCAGATGTGGAGAGCTCCAGTCTGTGTCTGCACCCCTGATGCTCTCAGAGCCAGGGCCAGGCAGAGGAGGTACCACAGCTCCTGTGCATCCTGTTTAACTCCCTGGGATGAAAGAGAAGGAGCCCTTTGTGTCACTGCAAGCAAACCCGACAGAAATTTTGATTTGTTCCTTCCCTGAGCTTGCTTGGGGCAGGGAAGATTCTGGTCTCTTCAATGATTGTTTGGCAGCAGAAGGAAACAGTGAGGAGGGGCTGTTGTGGGTGGAGTGGGAGCTTCAGAGTTTGAGAGAAGCTCCTGGTGAGTCAAAAGTTTGAGAGAAGCTCCTGGTGAGTCACCAGGCACAGAAAGGACCTCTTGACTTTCTAAACTCTTCCTCCAACAGGAGCCTGAGGGTGGCTGGATCCAGCCCTAGACCCAGACTTTGTCCTGCAGGACTAATGCTGGCAAATCAGATCTATTTATATAAAATGATTATGACAAATGATAAGACATAGGATTGTGATCAGAATTATTTACTACATGATATAAAAGCTAAAACTGTTTTTATGGTATAATATTGGGTAGTGTGCAATAGCAAAGCAATATTAAAGCAATTATAGTAAAACCAGCAAAAAGAAACAATTATCAGAGATTGGTGTAACTCACCCAGAGCAAAGCTCACAGGCAAATCCCTTTCACTCAGACTCGAGGGGTGTCCTTGGGGACTGTCCCCAAAACTCAAGGGAGGAATCTCCACACGTTCCAAGGAGGAATATGTTAAAAGAACCCACCCTAGGGAAAGTGAACTGGACTTTTATAAGACTGACATCTGTCAGATGTCTCCAGGTCAGCTGGGTCAGCTTAGCAATTTTAGATAAACTTCACCTCACCTGCCACATCTTTACCTCTCTGTCAGGATAAGCCAGACTGATTTTAGCACAATTCAGCCCCACAAGCAGCACACAATGCCCCTCCCAGCCCACCACTGATAGCCTTGCACAGTGCTGGAGTTGTTTGACCACATTTCCAGGCAGAGCATCCTGCTACAGGGGCAGCTGGTATTCCAAGGCCACCTGTGTCACCCAGCCAGGGTGGACAGTGTGATTTAAAGGCTGCTTCTGCCCCGAGTTATCCAACAATTCATATTATGCCTGGTCAGGTACAAACAGAAACAGCTTCATGCTCCTATTCTCATTCCCCAGGATAATGTTAGTCAGGGATGCTCAGCTGCTGGGTGAATTTGGGATGCATGGACTTGATCTCAGCATAGCCTGAACTGGAGCTGGAATGTGCCAGTTTTTTGTACCAATCATTCCTATCTGTTATTCCTTCTCATCCTGCCTGACTCCCCTGTCCCGGCCCTGCTGAATTACTCATGCTGGCAATGCTCCTCCACAAATAAATGGAGAAGAACATAAATAGGTGAAGAAGAATCTGATTACCACCAAATTCACAGGGAGGCAGCATTTCAGACCATGGAAATCACCCTTGGCAAAGAGTAACTGTGATTATTCCACATATTCCAGCCACAGCAGGAAACACACTGTCCACTTCTAAAAAGAGCAGTTGCTGAAACTGTTTTATCTTGGCCTCAGAGCTGGTCACTGAGAAGTGACATGATTTTTGGTGCCAGGGAGGCTTGACCCTGAAGTGACAGCATCTGTCCTCCCCCCTGGCTGTCTCAGGGCACATCACTGTTTCGGAAACATCTGCAGGGGTAAGACAGTGCTGAACTCTCAGGGCCTGACACAGCATTGTCCATCAGCTGTGCTGCTTGCTGTGCATCTCCCTCGGCTCTCTGGGAATAATATCCTAGAAACAAAGTCAGGTCTGGGCTTAAGCTGCCTGTTTGGTGAGATGGATGCTGTTGGTTGGCAGAGTGGTGCTTCCAGAGACCGGTGTCCCTCAGCTCCCTGGCATCAAATGTGTCCCCAGGGTGAAGGATCTGTGCTGATGCCTTGTGAAGGCTGGCCTAGAACAGAGGCTGGACAGAGTTACAGAATAAAGCAGGGATTTATTAAAAGGATTTCCTCCATGGATCCACCTTGGGCAGCACAAGAGCCCAGCCAGGGCTGCACCCAAGATGAACCAAAATGGTCCCAAAATGGACACCGGGCATGGGCTCTGGCACTTTTATCAGTTCTGCTCCATTTGCAGATTGGAGTTAATTGTCCAATTCCAGCTTTAGGTTATGGAGTCCCATCCTGCTTGTTTTTCTCTCTTCAGTCCACGTTGTTTGTGCTCTTGGGCCTGAGATTTGGATCATTTGTCCTTGGTCTCCAGCTAGAGAAGGAATTGTTTTGTCTGCCTACTCTGTGAAGAGAGCTCACCATCCCTTAATGTGAAGCTCAGAGTTACACACTAAAGCAGCACAGAGTCTGAAAAATATAAAAGCTAAAACCTGAGGCATCATTGCCATGCACTCCCCTTGAAGGGGATGGGATTAACAGGTATTCCTCTCAAAGTTCACACGATCAGCCAAATTACTCATCTTTTCCTGAAACCATTTGTGGGTCTAGAGCAGGAAAAGGTGGATAAAGGAAGCACGCAGGGTGCTTCAACAGAAGTGACCCAGTTTGATTCTGGGTTCTTCTGTTCCCTGCACTGATTTCTGGGCTGCCTGAAGGTGCTGTCCCCTACCTGAACACTTCAGGTAGTTCATGCAGATGTTGCTTGGCCATGCTGCACCCTGCTGCTTGGCCTGGTGGTTTATGAGCCTTTTCTTTCCAACTCTGCAGGGTAACACAGTGAGAACAAGTTCTCATCTCTTTTCTGCTTCAGGAATTGTCATATGAGACATTTAGGACACACCCTTGGTCACTTCATGAGGGGCTTTGTAATCCTCCCTGGTACCTAATAATAAAAAGGGACATTTATTAACACTTTCATGTTTCAACTACTGTATTTTTTCACACCTTATGGAGAAATTGCTTGGGGCTCATGTCTGTGGCCTCTATGGACACAGCACCTACTTGTTCCTGCCTTGTGCTTTGCCAGCTGTGTAATTTGATGTGCTGAAGGATCCCAATGACTGTAAATACCTGTTTTGCTTCTGTGAGAAAATCAGTGCTGTGATCCCTGAAAGCTAACACCCTGTAGACTTCTTTGCAGAAACCAATTTGCTAGTAGAGCACTTTAATTTTTTTAAACTTGTTTTTTAATGTTTACTGTTTCTCTCTGGTCTTTGTACATTGATCCTTCTCCTTGTACAGGTGGAACGTTCTGTTATTGTTCCAATAGTGGGTTTTAATTATCTTTTCTGTCAAGTGGATGGGAGAGATTAAGAGTGTGATTTGGGAAATTTGCCAGCTTGGTATGAAGTCTTAATTTGAATGGCAGAGTGCATTTGTGCCAGTAGGGAAAATGTATAACATAACCCTGAATAACACAGGTGCTGACATCATTCTGTGCATTTTACTGCAGCTTAGGTGTGAAAGGAGCTGCAGAAGCACTGAAATGTGAAGTGTTCAGGCTTTCTTAGCCTTGAGCAAATTAAAACACTTGGCATTGAAATTGAGCTGGAAAGTCCACCACAGCTGGGAAGTGCTTTTTGTGTTTTTTCTTGCCATTTTATTTCAACATTTCTTCCGAATTTGAACACAAATCACGAATTTTTAAACTCTGTTCAAATAGGATTATGAATATCAGGATTTGGATTAGGAAGGGTAAAGGAACATTTCTGCAATACAGAGCAGTGGAGTTCCTCACTAGGGCCATAATTGGGCTCTGAGATGCTGGTTCTTACTCTTAACTATAAATGTGATTAAACAATGAAACAAAACAGGGCTTTTACTTCAGCTTTTTTTCCCAGCTGCTCCTTTCTTTGCATCACCTTCTGTCTCTTCCTTGTGCTGCTCCCTCAGGTTGGTAAAGGAGTTTTCCCCCAGTTCTCAACTGCTTCAGTGCTCTTTATGAAAAGTAAGAAACAAAATGATCTATTAATTCCCTTCTTGCCCAAAATTTTTCAGTCTAAAGGGCTGCAACCAGTCAAATTTGTCTGTAATTGCTCTAGTGGCCTTAAGAGCAGGCCTATGTGGATATGTGTAATAATACTAAATAAATACAGGGCAACATCAGCCTGGACCCACAAGTGGGAGTATTTCCATAGGAAGTAGTGACAAGATCGTCCCTAGGCTGGAAAATCTGATTGGAATTTCAACATTGTGCTGCAAAGAGACACAGAAGTGATTTGAGGGTGCTTGATTTGCTGTAAGACAAAAGTGAATTGTCCATTTTGTTGAAGGAAAAAAGGCATGAAGTGATTTAATTCAACTTCTGTGGGCACGAGTGCTTAGGGATGATGTGATGCTGAAGGACTCTTCACTCTGGGAGATGAAGGCACAAGGAGGCCTCTTCAATAGGAGCCTGAGAGACTCTGATTGCAAATAAAGCCTGAATTTTTAATAGTTATGCTGAAATAATCGCTGCCAGAATTTAGCAAATGATGATGTGCTGCTTTCCCCACCAGTGGCTGCTGTAAAAAATTAAGGCATTCACTGCCTCCATCTTTCCCATTCCCAGTGGATAACAGGAAGAAAATCTGTCCCCAGGGCTCTCAAAAAGTTAATCCAACTTGGTCATAATAAGGAATTCTGCTTTACATATGGGAATCTCTGTGAGAAATAGGAAAAAATAAATTAATAAAAAACGAGGTGGATCCATTCATCAGCAGGAACAGGAAGAAGGAACAGGAAGAGGAGAAGTTTCCCAATGTGCTCCATCTAGGTTATGATTCTTTTCAAACTGAGTGTGTAGATCTTGCTTGGGTCCTTACAACCAGGTAGTTAAGGCATTAATTTTTATGTGTTTTGAGCAACAACTGGAGATAATATTAACATCTTGAAGTACTTGTGATGAGACAAGTGGGGAGATTCTGTTTGTATGAAATTGACCCTGTTTTCTCCCTGGCACCACGAGGGAAGATGGGCAGCAATCTCCCCTTACCACACAGGTTCATTTATTGGAATCACAGAATATCCTGAGCTGGGAGGGACCCACAGGGATGGTTGGTGTCCAGCTCCTGTAAATGTGACGTGACCATCAAACCGTGCAGGAGGAAAGTTCCTTTTCACTTCTTGCAACCCAAGTCATGGGATCAATAAACCATGAAGTGGCTTGAGAGATGAGGGCATGTTTGTAGGACAGGCAGAGAAATAGAAAATATGTATGTATGAGAGGCAGGCAGTGGCTTTTTATGTTAATTAAAATGTAATGAATTTCAATTGCTATTTGCATTTGAGCCTTCATTGTCCTGCACTTCAGAGTGGTTCTTCATCTCTGTTATCCATATGAGGTTATTCATGATATGGCTTGGACACCCTCCCTTATTATCACCTCAAGTGGTGACTCCTTTTCTCTCCCTCTGTCAGTGCAGGGTGAGAAATAGGCCTGGCAGTATTGCAGCATCCCAGAATGGTTTGGGTAGGAAGGACTCTTAAAGCTCATCTCATTCCAACCCCCTGCCATGGGCAGGGACACCTTCCACTATTCCAGGCTGCTCAGATAAAATATTTGTAGAACTGGTTTAAAAAAAAAGAAAAATTAATCCACTGCATACTTGGTGTAACAGGTTGAACAGGCAATTGACAGAGGGATGCTTTCATTTCAGAGTGCATGTTTTGAAGGGAATGCTTGCACTAATCATGAATTTAGGATAGGTAAATGCATAGGTAGGAGTTGTGTGGGGTTTGTAATAATTTCCCCTCCATCAAGGCACTCCAACCAAGAAGTCAGAAGGAAAAGAACAAGGGAAAGAAATGGCACAATTACCAGTTAATTTAAAGTAACTAAAGTGTATTAGGCCCAGTCAAATGAACCATTTAATTTTTGTTCCTTCTTGTTTGTAATCTCATAAGTATGAGTCATTGAAAAGCCAATCTGGCTCGGTACAGTGCGTGCTGTTTTATAGTCCTTGCTCCTTGCCAGCATAAGCATTTCCTTGTTAATGTTTCACATCTGTTCTTTGTAATTCAGTGATTATGTGCAGGCCTCTGAGTCCTCCTTGTTTGTTTTAAAAGGACAGCAGGAAGCTTCACTGGCGTGAGATTAAATCAACGTCTGTGATTTATCCAAGTTTGGGTGTCCTGGGCTGCCTCTCTGCTGCTTTGGGTAAATGAATATTTTTAGCAGAAGATGAAAATGGGGATGGTTGGAAAAAAGTCATAATCTGCAGTTGGAATCAGCTGAATGTTTCAGAATTGAGTTGGCAAGTGGCTGCTGGAGATTTATACAGCTCCCTTATCAGTCACGCTCAGGCTCCTTGCAAGCATTTCTGATGGTTTTTTTTGTTTTATCCAGTATTCAGGGAACAAGGTTTCCTTCTGTGGGGATCTATATCTGCACAGACACAGGGTATTCATGTCCAAACAAGAATATCAGTGTTCAATAGAAATCCTCCTTACAGCTGAATGTTATTGGCCATTCAGAAACATAGGAAGTGGAGGCATCCTGTAGTTTAGGTGACTGATTGCATATAATAATGTGCAGTATGGGAGGGCAAATGATGTGAAAATAAATTAGTTGCCTGGTTTGTAAATGCTTTAATACCTTCTGTGTCTCTGAGGTGCTCAAATACACAAAAGGGCAAACATAATCAGATAACTGAATAATTATAAACAGTTTTACTGAAGCACATAATAAGCTTTCAGGTGTCATAGAGGGAGTGTTATTATTTACAATAGAGTGGAACCAAGAAAAACAAACCTGTTTGTGCAGACAAAGCTTTGCAATAAAAATCTTACATGAGACTGGAGTCTGATTCAGAGCTCTGTTAAAGATATCTGGGTAACCTTGAGCAAATGAAATAAATGCTGCCCCTAGCCTAGCATTTAGATGCTGAGCTATGAGAGGCAGGGATCCTGCAAGGGATGTTCCTACATCCCCATCCAAGCTCTGGCCTCTGTTTCACATGGGCTCAGTGTTTGCTCATCCTCACGTGTCTGTGCATTGACCAGCCTTTGGTGCTGGCTTGGGTGGAGATGCTCTGGCCCAGGGCTTGCTGATGGGATCATGAAATTGTCTTGATTAACAAAAAGGGTGAGGGGATGTGCCAGTCCTAGAAGAGTGTAGAGGGCACTTGGGTGAAGACTGGGGTAGGGTTGGGGGCAGAGGTCACAGAGGAGGGCCTGGGACAGCACCAGCCTGGGGCACTGCTGGGTCCGGAGAGTGTCCAATGGGTCTTGGTGGGATTCACCAGTGCAGTCACAAACCAGTTCTCCAGCTCCAGCTGCCTCACAGCCACTTTGAGCTCAAGATAAAGGCTTCTTCTATTTTCTTAGTTTTCTTTAATTTTTAGGGTTCTTGCCTTGGAAAGCAGCATGACAATGTGAGTTTAGATCAAGCAAATAATAAAAATTCCTCAGCAAGCTCTCTCAGACTCCACACGCTGTGGCAGCTGGGAAGCCAGAGGTATATCCAGGAGGTCTGGCTTCCACATAAATGTTGGGTGTCCTTTTAGGACCATGGAAACTCATGGTGCTTTGGAGCAAAGTTCTTCTTCCTAATTACAGGCCATGCAGGAAAGTCCCGAGCCTTTTGTTTGTCTGGAACTGCTGTGGATGCTCTGATCCCGAGGTTGGGCTGTCACTCTTTGCCCTGGGTGTGCCATGCCTCTCTCATCCCTCTGTGAGACATCTCCCTTTCCTGACTGGAAGGTCTCAGCTTTCTTTCCTATCCTTGAACCCTTTCTAAGTCCCTGATACACTTGTTGAGGGCGGGGAGTCAGAATTATGTGCAACAAGTTTGCATTGTAGATTTTACAAAAAAACAATCCATTTTCTTTTTTTTTTTTTCTTTTCTGTTTTCTTTTATTTTGCTTTCAAGTGCCTGTCAAGGAGTCTGAACCAATTTCCTCACAGCATTAATAGTTGCAGCCCCACGTTGTTGCTCCTGCATATCAGCATTCAGCAGGTATCCATCATTTTGTGTGGAAAGCCAGGATGTTCCCCTCGGGTCCGTGACTCCACATCTCCTCCTGGTGCCTCCCATCCATCACAGTGATTGCTCAGACACTGAGACAGGGAAGGTCCATCTGCACATCTCTGCAGGTGGCTCTCAGCATTACTGTCTGGCCTTCCTTTGTCTCATCCCTGGAATGTCACCTTCCCAGTCTCTCTTTTCCCAGACTTATTCTGGCTTTTTGGGCAGGGCAGCTCCTGGCTTGGCCGGCCCTGAGCACTCATCTCTCCATCCTACCTTCAGTCCCCATCTCCATAACCAGTTATTTATCCCAACTTCCCTCCAATATTTTTTATAAATGGAGGCATTGTTGACTTTTGTGGAGGATCTTGGACGGGGAGTTGATGATGAAAACACATTTCTCCTATTACTGATGCAAGATAAATTTTGATTTAGTGATTATGTCTTCCTTTAAATTACCCTGTATGCCAGGGATATAATAGCTTCTGGTTTATGGTATTTTAAACTCTAATATGGCTTTGATTCCATCATGTTTTTGAGGTTTTATGATTACAATAAAAAGGGTCTTGTAAAATTATTTATATCTGTAATATACATTTCCTTTTACAGAGGGGCCGTTGACATCCTCCACTGTAGGGTTCAGTATTCTCACACAAAGCAGATTTAATTTTGTTTCTTGTCCAAGTCATCACATTAGATACACAGTGCACATACTTCTTCTCTTCATGATATTTAGGGTTTTTTACACCTAAACTGACATTTAGATAGAAAGAATAAATTTACTTGGCTCTTTCTCAATATCCTATGAGAGGCTACACCAGGAATCACATTTTGAGCATTGACATTTCCAGAGACAATACCTGTATTGTAAACCCACTGGACATGTTGACAAAATCAAATTTGGTTAGGAAAACATGTATGAAAATTATTTGCAATAAAAGCAGGGAGAGGGAGGGGCATTAACACAGCGCTGCCAACCCCTCAGTGAAATCTGGCATTTCCCTGCTGAATTGACTGTGTCAGAGTTAATGCTGGAGAAATGCCAGAACATTATTTGAAGTCTCTCTTTGAATATGGGATGTGGAGGCACCAGGCAGAGGATTCCCTGCAGATGAGGAGCAGAAAAGCTGCCTGTGCAGCAGACAGAGAAATCAGCACTGGGATATTTTTAGATTCTCTCAACCTGGTGAATAGACTCAATATAGAAGATATTAATTGCTGGTACAGTCAGAAGCATTGAGAAAGTCTAGGTTTGCACCCGTGATTCATGGAGATTTCAATAATCTGAATTTTGATCATTGTTTCCAGTAAAATTCAAGTTAAATATCACGTTAGAGATAAACTCTCTGTGCCTTTGCACCCAGCTGACTTTATAAAGTGTTTATGAGCTGACTAAACACCACAACCATAGGAGGAGACTTAATCTTTAATACTTTGTTTACTTCAGAGCGCTGACAGCTAAACTTAAACCCTTCAAACTTAGCTCAGAATGAGGCATGTTGGGGGTTCATCTGCAGGAAATTCCAATATTGATTTTGATTCATTGCAATTTGGATTTAAAGTTCCAACAAGAAAAGGTGTAATGGACAGTTTTATGTCAGTTTCCAAGAGGTTAAGTAAAGTATTTTCAGGTGTGGTTTTTTTGGTAATTTTTCTTTTTTTTTGCTTTGTTTGTTTGTTTTTTTAAATGGAATCCTGGCTCCAGGTTAAACTCTTATTCTGGATAAAAGTCAGAAGTAGGCAACATACTCAGAATGTTAAAATGCAATAAAAATTGTGTAGTCCAACTTTGAGAGTTCCCTTAAAAACTTTAACTTGCATAACTTGGGTGTTTTGTGTTCTGCGTGGAACACGGTACATTTAACAGAGGAAATACTGAATATACTTGTGGTGCTTTTCATGCTGTTCTTGAAAAGTTAATTTTTGCTTGTCTTGCTGCTTTTCAGGCGTTCAGTCACAGAGCAAACCAAGTGTATCTATATTTATGTACACAGGCCATCCCATGGCTCCGTGTGTGCTCTTTGGAAACGCTGTCACTCATTGCTGTTTGTGAAGCAGAAAATTGCTGGGGTGTCTGAGGTGCAGCTCTTAATTCTGTTGAGGGGCACGAGGAGAAGTGAGCTGCTCATGCCACTTCAGGGTATGTGGCTGCACAGCTCTGGGTTTGTCTCTAAAATGGGTTATGACTCAGCCTGCCTCATCTGTATCTCAAAGTTTTTAACTCATTTCAATATTCTTCAAGGAAAAGTCTGAAATTTCTAAGCATAAAACAGACGACGTGCAATGGATTTAAATTAAAATACCAGCGTATGTTCGGGTGTAGAAGGTATTTGAAACCAGGTACATCTGAAAACCCTTTGCCTTAAATAACTTAAATAACTTCATAGGCTGACTGGAATTTGCTATTTCTAAATTTTACAGCACCAGTCCAGAGCAAAACCATTGCCATCAAACATTTAAATACCATGACAACCTTGATTACGGGATTGAATTTTCTGCTCTTCCCTGGGAGGGTGGGCAGGCCCTGGCACAGGGTGCCCAGAGAAGCTGTGGCTGCCCCTGGATCCCTGGCAGTGCCCAAGGCCAGGCTGGACTTTGGGGCTTGGAGCAGCCTGGGACAGTGGAAGGTGTCCCTGCTCATGACAGGGGTGGCACTGGATGGGCTTTAAGGTCCTTTCCAACCCAAACCCATCTGGGATTCTGTGAAGGACGAGTCTGTGCCAGATCCCTTTAACCAGACCCGGGGCACTCACATATATTTTGGAAAGCTTGAAGCATAGGCCTGGCATTGAAATTTCTGCCGGGGCCAGAATTGAACCATTTCCTCACACACAAGGCTTTCATAATGTGTGATGTGCTCTGAGGAATTCCAGAAGTTTCCAGATGAAATTTTTGCCAGTAGGATTTCTTTTAAGAAATGTGAAGATTAGGAAGATAGTTCCTATGTGTGTGAATAGCATTCTGCTTCTAGGGAGTAGATCACAGCTATAGTTACAAAACTCAGGCCTAGGTTGGGGTTAAAATAGGAGAAATATTGTAATGGATCTGTCTGATTCCAGCTGCTGCAACCCCCAGCTCAACATCATCTCCATTTGGGCAATTATTAATCAGATTATTTCAAAATATGCTAATCCAAGCAAACTGTTTTAGCTGTGGCAACTGAAAATATAACTACCCCTATATTTAGTTGTAAAAAGAAAGTATTTCTGTAGTTGCACTGACTAGTGCTGTAAGTCAAGCATTAATCAAATGGATATATTCATTTTTCTGGGTTTGGGGGGGGGGTCTGTGGTGCAGCAAAGAAAGAATGGATGATAGTAGGGAGAACCTGGAATCTGGAGTTGTTATAAATGGAATCAGTTAAATAAGAAATCCAGTATGGAGGTTAGTTCACCTCTGAGGACAGCTAGATCGTTTGGCATCTTTCTGCTAATGAATCTCTTTACATTAAGATGAAGAAAAGCTTGGCTTGAAGCAGATGTATCAGTGATGAGATGCCAGCAGCGCTCTGGGAGGGAGATTCCTAGCCAGAACACAGGCTTGGAGAGGAGAACAAGGGGGAGATGTAGGAACTGAGTCAGAAAACCACTCCTGGAGAGGGTTTCTTCCTATGTAGCTGCCCCTCTTTATTTGGATTTGGATCCCATCACCAGGGTCTGCTCCTGGTCATGCCCACGTCTCATTTCTGAGCAGGACAACAATGGTTTGTTCTGATCTCAGGAAATCTCTTCACAAGGCTCTGTTTCCCTGATCTGCAAACATCCCTGGGCTCCTCCCGAAATGAGGTTCATTCACTGGCTCTGGGAAACTTTCCTTCCTTTTGCAGTTGATAATGGCAGAGAAAACAAATCAATTAGAGGCTACTGAAGTGATTGGTGCAGTTCTGTTACAGCTGAATCCCAGAATGTCACCAGGCTTAATGAGATGATTTGTCTCTACCAGTTTTTGTAATTTATATCCATTAACCTTTTCCTTTAAAATTACTCAAGTTCTTGTATGCCTTCTCAGAGGAAACACCTTCATTAATACAGTCAACTTCGTATAAGAAAAATAACTTCTGATATTTGGATAGGTTTATTTGGAATACTTTTAGCCAGTTGTTTTGGCCCCCTGCTCTTTGAACCTTGGCAACCCTCATCCTTAAATCTGAGAGTTTTAATGTGGTTTTGGTCAATTTTAAATGCATGCAGTGCTTTTGTACTGTGAGCACAGTTAAGAGTTGCTCTAATTAATGTCTTCATAAATGTTAATGAACAGGCACATAGTGAAACATTCTATGCTGTATTTACTGGGGTCCAAAGCATGTGTATTTCCCATTTGGGAACACCAGTCTGCAAAGTTTTAAGTGCAAAGTATTTTAAGTTAAGAATGGGCATAATTCAATTTTTTCCCCTCGAGTGCTGCGCAGTGATTTTGTTAATTTTTTATTCTCCCTTTTAAGATGAATGACCCTACCTCTGAGTTTTTTCTGATGCTTTACATGGTTTCAGCAATCCTTCTTAATTAACTGGAGCCCTTTATGTCCTGGACACGTATTTGATGGAAATAGGAGAGGATGGGACATGCTGTACTTCGATTCTGAATCATAAAGCAATTTGATGGTTTAATTAAGGTCACACCTCTGAATTTAGTTGAGCACCTGAGACTTTTGAACCTTTGCACTTTGCAGGCTGCTTAACCTTTTATCTCCTGCCCAAATTTCTTGCTCTGGGGTGAGTATTCAAGGATTTTCTTGACCACATCCTTGCTGAACCCAAACCCTTGAAGGAAAACCTTGAAGGAGAGGGAAAGATGGACCAGACAGGGAAGTCTGGTAGGTGAAAACAGGGAAGAAAAGAAGTTTTTGGAACAAATGCCTTAATATTAGAGTGTCTCTTTCTTCACACACACATTAGGTAAACACTCACTGCTCTGGGAAACAGAGGAAAAGTATGATCATTTGTAGATTTGATAGAGAAGATGCCTGGAAATAGAAATAAATTTCTCCTTTTTT
>VXAX01006400.1:482809-513436 GCA_013399835.1 Leptocoma aspasia | reverse complement strand
ATTTCTCCTTTTTTTTTTTTTTTTAATATGTCATTTGAATTCCAGGAGATTTTCAGGTGCTTCAGTACTGGGTAGGTCTCTGCTTCTCCTAATTTCACCCCCTTCATTTATTTTTCTCCTTACATGCAATTTAATAAGGCAGCTTGGTAGTCCTGCAGTGTGAGATTCATGGTTGGCTTGATCTTGCTTTTCATTTTTCTAATGGATTTTTCCTCCCTAATGCTGCTTTTCTCCCCCAGTCCTTGACATATTCCGAGGAGCTCTTGCTCACCTCTGAATTCTTTATTAATGTGAGCACACTGGAGCGGGGGAAGATTGCCAGCCACGGGAGGAACTCTGGGCTAAATGTCACTTGTCTGAGAGCAGCTCCTGTGCAATTGGTGCCGCTTCCTCTTTGTCACCAGAGGAGGAGAGTGGGGAATATTTGGGACAGCAAGCGAGTCTTGGAGAGCCAGCCTCTGTTTTGGGGAGGAATGTTTCACTTTGAGCTGCACAGCCTTTGCCACCGGGGTGATCCATGTCTGTGTGTGCATTCTGTACAAAGGCTGCAATCAAAGAATTCTTTTTGGAAGTTAGGAATCCAAGCATTCAGAACTTCTGGCTGTACCGTTTTCTTCATTCTTCCCCCTTTAGTGCTGAGCCCAAGGCAGGAGCAAAGGAATGATTCCAGATGGTTTCATGATAAATCTGTGCATCAGAGGTGAATTAATTCTGCTTCAGTAACTCCAACACTGATGTTTCCAACAGCCTTCACTTCTTACATGTGCTTTTTGTGGATAACCTTGTTTCAAAGCTTTAAAAAGTTCTGGTTTGTGCTGCAAACCAGAAGAAGCGTTTCCTACTTTGGAGCAGGACTAGCTTTCTCCTGAAGTGTTGCTCAATTTCATGAGTATTGTCATTTGAAACATGAGACCCATGGCTGAGGGATGCTGTGTGCTGTCAATGGCTCCAAGGTCCAAACATCCAAGGGGATCATTATTCTCCAACACCAGCTCCTTGCACAGCCATCTCTTCCCACCCCTGTGACAAAGAATTAAAGAACTTATTTCTGATTGACTCTAGAACATTTGTAGCAGTTTTAGAGTATTTGTGGCTCTAATTTGGATGATGAAGATTTGTTTCAGCCACGATTTCCTGCGTGGTTAAAGGAACTCCACTGTTCTGCCCTCCTTCCTCACCAGCCAAACTCATCCTATAGGTTGTGTTCCCAAGGCTTTCAGCCATGGCATTGCACAGACTTTTTTCTTACAATTTGGACCAAAGCTTTATCTTATTTATCTATGAAAAGTGTTTCTAAATTATCTTTTTTTTAATTAAGAAAAAGTGATTTTTTTTCAGCCAACAAGAGCTGCTGGTTCAGCCCATCCTCTGCTTCCACCTTTGTTGGTGCAGCAGCTCCAGCTCTGCTGCTCAGCTCGAGGCTCCTGTGCCTGCTGCAGCCCCCCAGGCTGGTGCTGTGGCTCTGTGCAAATCATCATTATTTTATTAAAAATAAACTATATTTTAATATCCAGTTTTAATATCAACTGGATATTAAAAACTCATTCCAGTGGATTTCACTTAGTTTTTCCTAGAACCTATTACTGTCGTGAAATGCAAGCTTTTCTGATGTTTTAAAGAAATTTAAGCTTGCAAATTTCATATCTTACCGGTCTTTTCATTTGAAAAATAAGCCTTGCACTTTATCTTTTCCTTAGTATCTTTGCAATCTCTTCACAAAATGGTCTTTATTTAAAGTGCCCCCTTGTTCTGACGGGAACAGACAAGAAGCATTCCTGTTGTGTTTTCTGCATTCTGGTGAATGCTCTTGAACCTCTCTTTAAGATCACTTGGGGTTTGCTGAAGGCACATAAGGTTTTAAGCTGTAATTAATGAAGAGTAGTAAGAGTTTAGGGGCCTTTTTTCCCCATCTGAGGAGCAGTGCACTGAGCAGGACTCTTTTTCTAGGAAATATTGCAGGAGGGTTTGGAACAAGATGATCTTTAAGGTCCCTTCCAATCTAAACCCTTCTGGGGATGGCTTAGGGGATTGGTTCAAACCCAAACCATTCTGGGATTTTTGTAGCTGTTTCTTGCCAGTGTAAAATACCTAGAAAGAGGCTGGGGGAGAAGAAGGGCCAAGTTCTTTCTTTGATCTTAAGAGCCACTACTGTTTTGGAAGGCACTTCCCTTGGGATTATTCTCTGCAGAGAATGTTGAGAGAGAATGCAGAGAACGTCCCAACCCTTCTAAACTGTGTCACATTCCAGGTCTGGCTGTGCCCTCTGAGTTGTCCCCTCTCTCATCCTGGCTTTCTCTCCCACAGAGCATGGGCTTCTCCCTGCCTGCAGCACCACAAGGAGCCTGCTGAGCCAGCACAGGGGGAGGACAAGTGAGCTGCTCTGGGATGATGCCCCGGGTGCCTCTGCATGGCTGTGGGATAAGGTCCAGCTGACAAGCAAGGCTGGGGGAGCTGTGGAAGAAAAGTGCCCAGAGGAGAACGAGGGATACAGCTCAGCCAGCTGGAGCTTTTATTGGAAGCCACACACACCCAGGGTTGAAAGGTGAGGGGCTTTCTTTAATTTCATTTTTGGGGGTAGCTGTTAGATGCAGGGAATACACTTTTTTAATAATCAAGAAAACAATCCCAGGATCACCGAGGCTGGAAAATCCCTCCCAGCCCATGAAGTCCCAGCTGTGCCCATCCCCCACCTTGTCCCCAGCCCAGAGCACTGAGTGCCACCTCCAGCCCTTCCTGGGACACCTCCAGGGATGATGGGGACTCCACCAATGTCCCCCTTCCAATTCCTGACTACCCTTTCCAGGAAAAAATTCCTCCTGATATCCAACCTTTTGATTTGTCTCTAATATCTATTTTTATTGAAGTTAACCGTGGAACCGCATGTGTTGATTTGCTTGAGTTTAGTGCGTTTACCTAATGTTTAATTTTAGGTTGGTTCTGGTGACCAAATGTCCTGGGAATAACAATTTCTAAGGAGCTGACTCTCACCTGACAGGTTAGAGGTGCAGAGATTGAATGAAATGCTTGAACACTGGAGGCAGACTGGAGTGACAGACAGGAGCAGGACAAGATCCTTGTAGGAGGCTGAAATCAGATATATACAGAATGGAAATGTAGTGTGACAATGAAGTTTTCAAGAGTAGCTTGAAGATGAGATCAGTTATCACATTACTCGATGCTTTTAAATCACAATTCTATAGAATTCAAGAAATGCCACCATGGGGCTGGATGAAGCATCCTAAACTGGGGTTTGCAGGGGATATCCAAACACATGGGAGTAATGTTCCCTTCCAGCCTTTTGTTATCTGTTTGCAGCTGATGGAAAGCATCCTTTTCAGGGTTGAAATTGTGGATGACATTGGAGCTGGCAATTAGTGGCAATTAGAAAGAGAGTGTGAATTGTCTTCCATGAATCAGAAAGAGAGCTGCTCTTGTTGGGTTTTAAAAGGGAAGCATCTGATGTGGGAGGCACAGGTTGGGTAATTTTCCAGGTGTGACATTTAAGTATTTGCTCATCACACAGCTGCCTGAAAGGGTTCCTGCCCTGTGGGGAATGGGGGTTATTAAATGTTGCAATAGATTTGCAGTTTGTGTTCTTGATCATCTCAGCAGTACAACCTGACCTTTATTTGTGTCATCACCTAAAACTTGATGTAATTAATTCCAGTGCATAAGATTACTGTACTGACATCTGTTTCCTTTGTCAGCCAGCCTGGTTAATTAACATTTGTGCTGGTGATTCTCAGTGGGATCTCCAAATATATACAAAAGGCAACATTAAAATAGCTTATTTCTGGTTTTTTTTTTTTTTGTTGGTTGGTTATTTTTTAATATTATATGTTATGTTTTGGCACATTCTCTCCTAGCTGATACTCCCTGTGCCAAGGTGGGTCCCACAGGCCTGGTGAGGGTGAGTTAATAGAGAACAAAATTGCTGTGAGGATTTTAGGGTTGTACCTGTGCTTTCAGTTTCAAGGGGTAGTCAGACAATCTGCCAGGAGCAAACTCTCATTTGTGTCAGGAGTGGAGCACCAAATCCTTCCCAGCATCATCAGCTAATGAAAACTTGCAGACAAAATTCCACAGGCTGATTCTGTCGCTTCATAGGTTCCTGTGCTAGGTTAGGGGTTATCTAGGGAGAAAATTCCTTTATTTTTGTGGAGACACCAGGTTTACAATCAACCTTGACAGGAAGTTTTAAGCTACTTTTTATGTCGCTGTTTAAGAGCATGTCCCAAAATCACCCTCATTTACAAAGTCAAATGATGACACAGAAAAAAATAGAAAATTCAAATGGAACAGGCTGATCATTATTTATCGTTTACATTTAACTTAATTTTGTAAGGCCTAACAAGGATTAAACTACATCCAGGTCGTATTTGTGCAAAATGGCAAACATCCAGGAATTCTGGCAAGTTATTGACATTTTTCTATTTAGCATTGCAGGTGTTGTTCTCTTATAAATTTAACTTGAAAGCAAAATGTTCAGAAATAGGAAAGTCTTAAAATATTTATTCTATTATAATATGAGCTACCCCAACCAATTCAAGAAACTGTTACCTGACAGGTGATCCAGAAAGGTCTTTCACATGGGCCTGTTTTCAGTACTGCTCTTATTTACTGCAACCATTACAAGTAAAAATGATACTTCAGAAACCTAGAGTTGCAGCAAACTTTTGGAATAATCCTTTTCCCACGTGTTTTCCCGTGTAGCCTTCTGTAATCTATATCACACAGACACACACCAAAAAAAAAAAAAGTGAAAAGCAATTACATTAAAATCCATTTTCAATCGTGTAAATAAAATGTTTATTTCAATGTTTATTTCATGTAATCAATCAAACTCTTTCAAATGCTGCCTGGATTGTGGTGTTCCCTCAGCATTAGTTGTGGTTTGCCCTCCAGCCCTAGGGGAGGATTGGAATAGGAGCTGTAGAAAACAAAAAACTTGTGTCATTATTTTTCATCCCTTCACAAATTCTCTTTTTCTCTCAGGTTAACTCAAGCAAACGTGGTAAATTATTTCCAAAACTCACAGTAACTGTTTTCTTCCACCCTCAAATGAAAAGCCTCCACTTGTTCCTGAGGGCAGATGTAGCAGCAAAGTTATCCTTTCTATTTATTTAGTATAGAATGATCCCACGGCTGCTCAGCTTCTTCCTTCAACTAGATTCAGCTTCTAATTACAAAAGAACAGAAAAAACCCCAACCTTTATGTGTGGAAGTGCCTTTTTGCTTTTCATCCCTAATTGAAATCACAGAGTGTTGAAAGGGAGAACGCTGTTATGAAAATTGGCCCTTTTGCAGGCTGGAGGGCTGAAGTCTCATCTTGAGCTGGTTACAAAAGCAGTGCTGGAGAAAGCTCCTCAGGTGGTGGCTGATAACCTGTTAATCCAGCATTTACTGGCATCTGGGTTACACACCTCTTCCTTAGCTTTTTTCCCTTCCCCAAAGCTGGCAGTCACTTCAGATTTACGTAGAGATTTCCTGGAAACTTTTTATTTCTTAGCAGTGGCACCTATGCTGCTGTCTGGAAGCTTGATTGGAATCAATAAACGTAATGAGTAGTAAGATTAATTCTCCCAGCACTCCAAAATCTTTTGGCAGTTGCATTAAACTTTCAAACCCCGTATAAATTTCTCAAGCAAATTTATTTAGTGAACTCCAGCTATGGCTGTCTTGGACAACAGATGAATGTAATAAAAGTGTGGTTCAGGAAAGGGAAGGAGTGGGGAGGGAGCAGGTGCTCAGTGCTGCCCAAAGTCTGGGGAGCAGCAGAGTGCTGGCACTTGTAAGTCACATCTCATGGGCTTCATTTGGAAAGAGAACATCCAGTGAACTCACTGCAGCACATGGGAATATCTTTTGGTCATTTTTCTTTTCATCAGATCATGCGATGGATTGGAAGGGGACCTTGAAGGACATCTCATTCCTGCCATGGGCAGGGACACCTTCCACCATCCCCAGGTTGCTCCAAGCCTGGCCTTGGGCACTGCCAGGGATCCAGGGGCAGCCACAACTTCTCTGGGCACCCTGTGCCAGGGCCTGCCCACCCTGCCAGGGAAAAAATCCTTCCCAATATCCCATCCATCCCTGCCCTCTGGCACTGGGAAGCCATTCCCTGTGTCCTGTCCCTCCATCCCTTGTCCAAGGTCAAGCAGAATAATCTGGTTTAACCTTCCCTTTAGGAAAGTTGCTCTGTCACACAGAACGAGGCAGCTATAACCAGATAAAGTGGTGTTCCAAAACTGAGAGGGATTCCATCCCTCAGAGACACTTCCAGGATTGCTTTCTCTTTGAGACAGCTGTAAATGACCAACTGTTGCCCAGTCTGGAATGGTCCATTTTTGACTGACTCACAATAACTCAGTCCTTCCATTTTCAGTTCAAGTCCATAGGTGGTTCTGGGGTTGTTCAGGAAACGAGGTCCCCCTGAGCTGCAAAAAATCCACGTGTGAACAAACTGGTTTGACAATGTTTGCCTTTGCATACTTGAAATAACCAGTAGCAGGATGGAATATTCAAAATCCTGCTTTTATTTAAGCAGCTGTGGTGTTTAAATAGTGGATTTCACATGTCAGACTGCATGAAAAGTGATTAGAGGCCGATAGCTCTGGAAGTCTCACAATCTCCTGTATGATATCTAAATTGTCAAGACCTATTATTGCTGTTACCTTGCAATAATACTCTTCCTTTAGAAAGGAAGGTTTAACTATGTTTTTTTTTTTTCTTTTTTTTGAAACGTAAGAGTAGTAATATTTAGCACAAAAAATTCTATTCTGGAAAGATAGTGGCTGTGTATTCACTGAAGGTTTTGGTATTCTTTGTGACAGGCTTGCAAGAAGAAATTTTCTTTGACAGTGTTCATTATGCAGAACATAGAAGCTATTGTGGTGTGCTGTAATCAGAAAGACAACATATAACAATATAAAGAAATTTAATATTAATGTGTAACACATTTATTAATTAATTTAATAACATAATCCTGATGCTTGTGATTTATTTGTATGATAAGGAGAGGGAAACCTGATGGCCTTTGATTTATTTGGGTATTTTGCCAGAAAAATGTAAACTGGATGTGTGTATTTTATGACCACATACAAGTCTCCCTGAGGGTGCCCAAACCAGCTTAAAGTTTCTTTTAGGTGCCTTATAGACCTTGAGAGGCTAGCTTGTCCTCCATGGCATTTTTTTCTAATTCAGGCTGTTGGTGTCACTATTAATAAAGAATTTTTTCCAAAAGCAATCCCTCAGCACCAACCTGCCCTTGGCCTGTGCAGTGTCAATTCTGTGTTTCTGAGATTCCAGACCTGTCAGCTTCCAGCTGGATGTGGGGTCTCTCAGACATAACCAAAAGATTCTGTGATATCCACTGGCAAACTTCTTGAGAAAACAATAACCACCTCTGACAGAAGTTAAAAGGAGGATTTTTGTACAAAAATCTCACCCTGGGACACTGTCAGAGACCCGAGGGCTCTAATTTTGTTGCTGTTGCAGAGCACAGGGATACCCCTTGTCCAGCTCTTCTGGTGACACACATCTAGTGTATTTGTACCCACTCAAGCCACTACCTTTGGGTGAATCCTCTTGTTTTAAATGGCTTTTTTGGGCAACAGACAACAGGTGGGGATTTTGGAGAAGGATTCCGTATCAAAACATTTTGGCCTCAGATCCTCACCAGTGTGTTTTAAAGAAGTTAGGGGGAACTTTAGCAAAGAAATCCTTCCCTGGAAAAATAATGGATTAGAAAGTAGGAAATGGAGGTTTAGAGCCTGGGATCAGTCCTCATGAGGGAAGGAGCTCACCACTGGAGTGAGCAGCACATCAGGATCTCTGTTGTCCAGTATATCCTGAAAAACAGGCTTACTGTGGTTACATGAGGATATTTAGTGATGCTGCTAAATTGCTTTGGGGGTTCTGAAGGTGAGAGCTGACAAGGAAGATCTGCAGAGGACCTTGTGAGAGGGATTGCTGTTAAAATGCCAAGTGAAATTCGGTGTAATTGGCAAAAGATGCACAAGAGAGAAGTAATTTTGACTTCATCTCTGATCTGATCTCTGACCTTCATCTCTGATTGTTGCCATTTGGGAGCAGGAGTTTGAATTTGCAGTGGGTGGTTCCATGCAAATGTCCAGTCAAGATGACCCAGAACATTAAAAATGTGCTGTGTGAAGAGTAAAGAGGAATCAGTTGTTCACTGCAGCTCTAAGGACCTCAGCTGAAGCTTGAGGAGCCAGGGCCCAATGCAAACAGGAGAGGGGAGTTTTCACCCCCTTGGGACAATTCCAGGGGATATTGGAAGTTCACACACACTAAAGGGAAGAGCAGATGTGGTTTTAGGAGGAGAAACCCACTGCAAGTTACCGAGCACCTGAAGTGAACATGGCTTGATAAAGAGCTGCTCTGGAAATGGTGGGCTGGGAGAAAGGCTCCAGGATGTGTGGGGTTTTTTCCTTTCCTTGTTCCACTGCCTTGCCTTGTGCTTTTGATATGATTGGAGGTGAAGACCTGGCCTGCCTGGTTCTGGGAGGGCTGAGGTTGCTTTGCTTGTCCAGGTGGACCTGAGGGCAGAGCTGGCCATGGTCTGAAGCTTCTTCCAAAGAGCAGCTCCCACCTCTGCTTTTGGTGCCAGGGACAGGACCAGGGAATGGCTGGAGCTCGGCCAGGGGAAGTTTAGGTTGGATTTTAGGGAAAGGTTCTTCCCCCAGAGGGTGCTGGGCACTGCCCAGGCTCCCCAGGGAATGGGCATGGAGGTTGCCAGAGCTCCAGGAGAGTTTGGACACCACTCCAGGGATGCCCAGGGTGGGGTTGTTGGGGGGTCTGTGTGGGGCCAGGGGTTGGATCAGTGATCCCTGTGGGTCCCTTCCAGCTCAGGATATTCCATGAGCCCTCCAGCCTGCTCTGGTATGGCCCTTCTAACTCCTGGCACTGTGCTAAGTGTTGCCATGGGCTCTGTCTGAACAGGAGTAGGCCCAATATCCCATAAATGCCCATTCCCCATCTCAGCAGCAAATGCATTTTTATTACTTTTAGCAGGTTCCCTGTCAGAAATGAGAGCACGTTTGGGATGGCCATGCCCCTACAATTTCTCTATGGGAGTGCAAGCTTAAGTAGGATGAGGGATTGAGCTCTGTTGCTGAGGATTTCAGATTATTATTTCTGCCTGCTGGCTGCAGTTCATGGGAAGGGGTTTGACTGATGTGGAATTTGCCTTCAGGAACGTTCAGTCCAGCCATGTGTCTGGGCGGGAGTGCTCCCACCTTCCAGGGGTAAATCCCAAATGTCAGGCTGGGGTTGGCAGTGTGACACACACCTGAGTGGCACCTGGGGCTTACACAGGCAGATTGACCCTTCTGAACAACAGGGAAGCCACTGATTTAGAAAATGTCATTCATCTCATTTAAGCTTTTAGATTCAGGATGATGCTCCGTTGTTTGACATTGCAGAGAAAACACAGGATTGCTTATACCTTAAAGGTTAAACCTCTTTACTGGTGGATGAATTAATCTTCCTGATAGCTTTATATGATCTTTCAGACATGACATAAGAGCCTTGTGCATTGGTTTGATTTCTGGGGGCCTCTCTGTTGCTTGTGGGTCTAGTATCTGATCTTGACAAAATGTGAAATTTGAACTTGTCATTTTATGTAGAAGAAAATGGAGAAATTTCAAATGTTTTTTATTAAATACAGTTCTTTCTCTTCAGGGCTGACTGATAAAAAACCCATTGGTGAAAGTCTTAGAGCAATCCTGATTGAGATCTCTGTCCCAGAACATATTCTTGGACCAGTTTTGCATTTTCACACCCAGATCACACTTCTGTTACCAACTCTGTTTACCTCAGAAAATAAACTAAAAAAAAATTCCTAGAATGGTTTCAATTGGAAGGGACCTTAAATATCATCTAGTCCCAGCCCCCATATATTCAATATATTTGATTTTCAAAAGAAGACGGGGCTTTGCTTGTGTACCTCAGACATTGATGTATCAGATGGTTTAAATTCCAGCTTAAAGAAAGTCCTTTAAGTAGGAAGGTTTTTTTTTTTCTCTACTTCAATGCAAGCAGAATGTCAACAGAAGAAACAGCTCTTCTCACTCTGTGCAATAATGGTGTAAATCCTGTTGTGTCTTTGGGGCTCTCTTGGCATCTTGCTGAGAAGAAAGGGGATGTTTCCTGCAGGAGAAGACTTAAACAAGGGGTGTATCAAATGCTTCCCGTGTGCATCAATTCAGGCTCTGAATGTTCAGGTCAGCCAGCATGGAGCTGGAATATGGAAAAGGAGCTTTTATTGAGAAGTAGTGGTACTGGCAGGCATTGTCTTTCTGCTTTCCAGAGAACAATTATCTATGAAACAAAATTCTGGATAAGAGCACCTGTGTCCAGGGCTCTGTGTGAGTGCAGCAATAATCTCTTGGAAGCAGCTGTTGGTTTGAAAAGCCTTTAAGGCTTTTCCAAGAGGCCATGTCTGACTGGATAAGGATTGGACATCTAATGGCCCTTCATTTATCCGTGCAAAGTTTGTGTTCCCAGGTCTTAGACAAACCCCTGACTTTGAGAGCATCAACCTGAATCTCTTTGGCTCTTCAGTCTGGGGAGAAAGGAAAGGGCAAAAGGACAGACTGTGCATCACTCGGGCTTTGTTTGCTGCTGAGCAGCTCGGGCTCAGACACAGCCTGAGTCCCAGGCTCCCTGCCAACCTGCTTGTCACCACCCCACCCCAAACCCTGCAGAGGGGCCACCTCCAGCACTCAAACACTGCAGCCACTCACACTTGAAGGATCTTGAGTCCCTTCTGCGGGTTTTTGATTTCTGTCTGGATTTTCCTGTTGCTTAGAATCATAGAACCATTGAGGCTGGAAAAGACCTCCAATGTCATGGAGTCCAGCCTTGGAGCCAACACCACCTTACTTGTAAAGGTTTAGGACTTCAGCAGGCCCAGAGCACAGAGGCCAGAGTCCCTAAGTGGGATGAGAAATGTGCTGGATTCCCTGCAGAGTTTGAGACAGCTCCGGCCTTCCTGAGGGCATTGAAGATGGGAGCAGTCTGGGATCATAGAAATGTGCCTGGCTCTAGGATGGGATCTGGAATCCCAGAGTCCCAGGGTGGTTTGGGTTGGGAGGGACCTTAAATCCCATCCAATGCCACCCCCTGCCATGGGCAGGGACACCTTCCACTGTCCCAGGCTGCTCCAAGCCCCAAAGTCCAACCTGGCCTTGGGCACTGCCAGGGATCCAGGGGCAGCCACAGCTTCTCTGGGCACCCTGTGCCAGGGCCTGCCCACCCTCCCAGGGAACAATTCCTCCCTAATACCCAATCTAAACCTTTTCTCTTTGGGTTTGAAGCTGTTCCCTCCCATCCTGTCACTACAGAAAGCATGCAGAAAAGCCTGTGTGTTTTGAGCATCCAAAGATTAAATGATTGACTGCTTCCCTGCAGGCCAGTGCTATCTCCATTGGTGTCCATGGATAACTTCTTCCTGAGTGCTGGAGACAAGCTGGATACAGGTGTTGAAGTCTGAAAAGTGAGCCTGAGTTATCAACTCAACTTTTCAGCACAAAATATTCTTAGATTATACATGTGGAGATAATTAGAGCTGCAGTGTTGGTGTTGCTATTTCTCAGTCCATGTTTCCTAACCTTAGCATGTGCTAGAACTAGGATTAGACAAAATGCACTTGGTGCCCAGCTCAACCACAAATTTAACTGCCAAAGCTCTATTTTTCTGGGGAATACTGTATTTGTAGCCTTCAAATTCTTGGCTGTTTTCATGTCTTGCCTTTAGTTTTTGGGTGGGCTTTGTTTGTTTTCTATTATTATTACCTAACTGGTTTCTTTAGAAAGTTTCAAAGGTGGTTTCTTTTGTTTCCATTTAACAAATGTTACTTGCAAGGTTGCAGTGCTCTCCTGGCTGGGATAGCCTAAGTTTTCAAATTTGAAATTTATATGCAAGCATTTTTGGGGATGGATGCCTGGGTATATGTGCTGAGATAATGAGTTTACAGAAACAGGTAAAACAGCTTCTCAGAGCTGTTTCGGGCATTGCTGCTTTTGTGTTTACCATGGAATTGTTGCTTTGTTGTGATACCTGTGTAGTTTAGGCTTTAAATTGTAAAGGCAGAAAGATTCAGGGTAAGAAGGCACTTTTCTATGCAATGTTTGCATTATAGCTGAGAGCTCAAAAGAGGTTTTGCAGAAATTTACTGTCTCTGTTTCCCTGTTTTTCCTTCTGTCTGGAACCCGTGGCCAGGAGTGGTGCAGGGACTGTCACAAATACCCAAAGCTTTGGGGACAGAGCTCCTGCAATGGGACTCTTCAGTGCTTTGCTCTCCCAGGCTCTGCTCCATGAGGAAATAGACCCAAAGTTTGCATTTTACTGAAATAAGTGACCTTTTCTGTGTACAATCAATTTATCTTAAAACCAGGAACTTGAAGGATTACATTGATTTTTAGACGAAGGTTTTGTAGTAAGGATAGGGAAAATAGGGCAGGGAAAAAATGGTAAAAATGCCACTTATTTTTGTTGTGGAGACAGGTCAGTCACTGCTGTGCAATCTGCATGTACTCAATGTGCTTTGTCTCTTTAGAGGCAGCTGCAGAAATGTTGAATTTTCATTTTTACACTGGGACAAGAACGAAACCAAGATAATTTTCCATGGAAAAGAGTAACAGCCTGGGTCAGAGAGGAGAGAAAGGTGTGCCCAGGCCATGCCCTGTGGCACTGAGACTTTGCAGCAGCCCTGGAACACCCTAAGCAACCTCCAAAAGTGTCACCAGCAGCATCCCAAATGTGAGCTGGGCCCTGACAAACTCATTTAAAGCCTGGTTCTTAGCAAGTCCTGGCCCAGTCATGTGCTACTGCCATGGGGCTAATATGTGAGTGTAATCCAATCTCCAGCTCTTGATGACTTCTTGTTGACTTCAGAGCTGATTTCCTTCTACCAGTGGCCCTGTTAATGCTTCCCTCAATGTGCTGATTGCCAAGGTCATGATTTTTATCAGAAGTCCAGCAGTAATGGGACTTTCATAGCAATTTTAATCACTTTTTTTGCCATGGAATGATTTTTTTCTTTGATTTCTTTATTGCTGTCATCAAGACAAGGTATATTCTGACATCCACTTTAGACCAAGTAAATGACATTGTTATAATCATCAAAGGTAGTAATGGGCACATAAATTTTTCAGTGAGCAGGCAGTGGAGATGAAATGACATCCTGCCAGATTTCTCCTGGTATCCAAGGGTTTGGAATGGTGTTCACAATCCAAACTTGGGATAGTGGCACTCTCAAACATTCCTCTATGTTCTCTAATATATAATGAAAATTATTGTGTTGCATTGAGAATTGGCTTTGCCCTTTCTCCCAAGACAAGCTTCCTGCCAAAACCCAATTTTTCTAGGGAACGCTGTATTTGTAGCCTTCAAATCCTTGGCTGTTTTCATGTCTTGCCTTTAGATTTGGGAGGGGATTTTTGTTTGCTCTATTAATGTTATCATTATTGTTATTTAACTGATTGGTTTCTTTAGAAAGTTTCAATGCAAAAGCAAACAAGGCATTTTTTTCTTTCCATTTAACCACTGTGACCTGCAGGAGCGAGGCTGCAGTGCTCTGGCATAGCCTGAGTTTTCAAATTTCAAATTCATATCCAAGCATTTTGGAGGATGGATGCCTGGATAGATGTGCTTAGATAATTAGTTTTGGTTGAACTGAATTATAAGTAATGTAAACAAAGACACAAACTTCACAGTCCAGCAAGAACATCACTTTTTTAAACAAAAAAAGGAAACTATTTTGTATGGATGCATTTGAGATCCTTTAGTTGGGGTGCTGTTCTGGGGAGTAAACTGGTGTGACTAAGGAAAAATAAGGAGCAGACTGAGATTTCCAAGGGAGGAAGGAAACCATGGATTCTTTCAACAACAGATGTAGGAGCAGCAGGGCATTACAAGATACTGGAAATCTGCTGGGTTATTGTACTTAAGGGTTGTATTACCTTGTAATGTGCATGGTTAACATCCTACACGTGGGTTTTTTTTCATAAAAAACTCTTCAAAATATTCAATTCACTTCTTGACAGGCCATTTTTCAAGGGCTATGCCTGTTATTGTTTATTCCTAGCAGCTTGTCTACTGTGACATAGTTATTATTTCAGTGACAAGGCATTAATTGAGCAGCTCCATAATAGCTCTGTCACTTTTTGCTTTCTCCAAACTGTGACTTCTCCTACAACAGATGGACCTTTGTACCTGACTTGTCTTGTTGGTGACTCTGCTGGGAGCCACCCCCACTATTTTCCTGCTGAGATTCTTGGAATCAGAATGTCCCAAGCTGAACGGGACACGTAGGGATCATCAAATCCCATTTCTTTCTGCTCACAGGATGACCTAAACCTCAGTGCTGTGTCTGAGAGTGTCCTCCTGGAGCTCTGGCAGCCTCAGGGCCCTGCCCATTCCCTGGGGAGCCTGGGCAGTGCCCCATGACCTATGGGGGAAGAGCCTTTCCCCAAAATCCAGCCTAAATCTTTCCAGCAAGGGAAGGGAGCTGCTGTTTTGTAGCTTCTTAAAATTTATTTTTAACTTAACTTTTATATTTAACAAAAACACACTCAATATCATCATATTCTAAAACAACTCCCTTTCAAACTACAACAGTAGCTTACTCAGCTTTGCCTCAGCAGAACAGAGTGGGAGAAGCCTTCTCTTTTATGTAGTCCTTCAGTGACTCTGCAGCACAGGTTACAGTATTTTGGGGTACAGTGTAGGATTCACATTGGCATCACCAAGCTGTCCTCCACACCTCAGAACACAGAGTTCCTGCTCATCCCTATTCCATATTCTATGGCAAATATTGAATATTCTATTCAATTTAACACATCTACCCAGATGTGTTCAATGCTGCCTGCTACCAGGGTGACTTCAGAGCAGAACTCTAGCTGGAAGCTGTTTTGGATGTTTCTCCCCTTTTTACACATTGGAACAATAAACACCCCCATGAACAAACAGTTCTGGGATTCTGTTAGCCAGAAGGTGAAGGGGGCAGATTTCAAGGCCATGGAAACTGCATTTCCTGATTGTGCAAATGAGATAAAATAATATTGCAAAGATGTACCGGGCAGGCCAGAAATGTATGTTGATAACCAGGTTTATTTTTCAGTTATGAAGAATTCAATTTGAGAGGGGGGAATAACAGAAGGAGTGTGCTCCCAGGAGGAAGAGAGAGTTCTGTAGTAACCACCTACTAGAGAAGCTGGAAGTCTCCTTGTCTTCCATGAGTAATTACCTGGAATAGATAGCTCTAATTCCCAAATGCACTGGGAACTTCACCAGTCCTCCTTGAGCCTGGTGGAGCATCTGCAGTTCCATGAAATGCCTGTCCAAAGCTCTGCTCTGTAATCCTGCCAGTCGCTGTTGCTTCAATTATTGAATGCCCAAAGTTTTTGTCCTTCCCACAAGACCTGAGCTGCAAAATTGCTTTTACAGGGTTTAAATTTTGATCTTTTTTTTTTAACTTTTTTTCAAGTTTTGCAGAACTTTTAGTACTTGAATCGAAATAGCCATGAAATAAAGGGAGTAATGTGTCAGGGAGGATTCTTGTTAGTCAATGGAACGTTAGCAGCACACTTTTCTTTGTCTGGAGCAGTGGAGCTCAGTACCTTCCAGAGGACTCAAAATAGCTCCATTTCCCCCCCTTTCCAAGCATGAATCCTTAGTGGAGCACTGAAGAAGTGTCAAACATCAGGGTTGGATGTGGAAGCAAGTCTGGGAAGAAGCCAGGATAACTTTTCCTCTCAAAATCCCAGTTCTGGTCCCCTGTTCTGTAACGTGCTGTCCAAGCCTTCCTTCCCACATGAAGGAATTTCTTCCCAAACTCCAGCCAGTGGCCCTGGGGCCATGGAGCTGCCAGTATGTGTCCCTAAGGCCACAATCAGGTTGGATGAACCAATTACAGCAATGTGTGATAATTTAAAAAAATTAAATAAATAAATAATTAAAGGACTGTTGCCTTTCCCCTAAACAGGGCAGGTTTTACATCTCAGGGGTTGTTTTAATTAATATTAGTTGATGGTTCTAATTTAACATTCAGACTGAGCACTTTTGACCAGGTAGCTGCTGAACACTGCAAATTTGAGCCTCCCCAGGGCCATTTTTTTTACTAAGTTTTAAATAAACAAGTGGAATATAGAAAGCAAATTGGACATAAACTATTGTTGGAAACAGATACAGTTCAGAACCTTAAACCTTTTCCAGCTTTCCCAGAGATCTTGGTGCCAAACATACTGGGAAAATAATTTGTTTCCCATGGCATGAAAAAAATTCTACAGAATTTTTAGGTTTTATTTTAAATAATTTAATTTAGTTTTTATTTTAAAATACGTGACAGGTTTGTCAAGGAATCCCAAACTGGTTTGGGTTGGAAGGGACCTTAAATCCCATCCTGCATCCCATGGGCAGGGACACCTTCCACTGTCCCAGGCTGCTCCAAGCCCCAGAGTCCAGCCTGGCCTTGGGCACTGCCAGGGATCCAGGGGCAGCCACAGCTTCTCTGGGCACCCTGTGCCAGGGCCTGCCCACCCTCCCAGGGAACAATTCCCAATTCCCAATATCCCATCCATCCCTGCCCTCTGGCACTGGGAAACCATTCCCCTTGTCCTGTCCCTCCAGTTCCTGATGCAGGGTCCCTCTCCAGCTTCCCTGTGTCCCTTCAGTCCCTGGAAGGAGCTGTGAGGTCTCCACACACCCTTCTCCTCTCCAGGCTGAGCATTCCCAGCTCTCTCAGCCTGCTCCAGCTCCAGAGGGTTTTCTCTCATGATTTTCTGGCCCATTTTGATCGGGTTATGGATCATGCCTTTTTTTACTGTATGCTGCTAAAATACCACCTGTGGGTTAAATTAATTATGGGCTCTCTCTTATTGATTATCTGTTTCTGAGAGACTGACAGATTTGAAGGTTTGTTGTTTGTTATTACTCTTATAAATACATTTTCTCAGTTTACAGCTCAATCTGAGCCTCTTAAGGTTTGGTCATTGTGAGCAATTTGTGCCATCTCCCTTCTCAGGTCCTTTCTGCCCTTTGTCCCCTCCTTCTGTCACCCTGACCCTCTACTGCCACATGCATCATCATTCCAGAATGGTCCTAATATTTGGAGATTTTAGCTGAGCTTTGTGATGACTTTCCTGAGCACCTGTGCACTTCTGGGTGCTGAGATGGTGCTTTGGGTTTGGGGCTTTTTGAGATGTGGGGCTTGTCACAGTCAGATTTTCATGAGGTTGGGAAAGTTATCTCCCAAATTTGATTTTTCTTCAAAGTCTGTGCTTTGAGAGTGGGAATAGAAGAACCTCTCAATGAAACAACGTCTCTTGCAATTCTGATTGTAAAATATGGGCCCCCACAACTGCTGGGCATTTGAAACAACACCAGGCAAGGAATTTGATCTGTTTGAAGTTTTATTAACCTATTTTTAGTGCCCAGGAACCATGAACGCTCTTTCTCCTGAGTATAATGGTAGGGGGAGAACAAAAATTATGCTTATACAAAACATTTTGTCTTTTGTCTGCAAAAGGGGTCAATCTCCATTCCCAAAATTGTTCCAGTTCCTTGAACATCTGCTGAAGTGGACGTTCAGGTCATGGTGAGAGCTGCTGGGTGCTGCCTGGTTTTGAAGATTTGATACCCAACTGCCTATTGATTAATTCTAATAAATTCTCTTTGGGAAAAGAGGCAATTTCAGCTTAAATGCCCAGCGCACAGCAGGAGCTTGGAGGTGATGGCAGGAGCTTTCCCCTTCCTGCCTGTGGTTTTCTGTTGTCCCCTGTGTTTCACAGTAGCAAAGGCACATTGTTCTATAGAAAACATAAAAATCAGCCTTGCAAATTGCTGGAACCTTTTTATTTAAACAATTAAGCCACGTACAGCATTCTCTCCAATGTCTCTCTGAGTAGTGATGACCCCCATTAAAATGGTTATTGAGCTCTTCTAAGTTGCATAACCTACATATTCGTGGTAAAACTGCTATAATTAACTCCATTTTTATTGGCTCTGTGGCTTCAGAGGGATTTATGCTGAACATGAGGACACACAGCTCCAGGTTGGTGCCTCCCATTCAACTCCTGCAAATCTCAGCCTGGCTCAAAATTGGCCTCTCAGAGCCAAACTTTAAAGGCCATTGTGAAGGTGGGCTGAGAGATTAAATAAAGAGCAGCACAGAGCAGGACTGCCTTGGGTTTGGGGTGGGTTTTACAAAGCAACAGGAGATTTTGGGGCTGTCAGAAATACGGAGTTTTGCTAATTTCCATTTCTCTTCAGATCAGGAGGATTTCCATAATTTCCTCGGGAAAATATCTTGCAAAGTCATCCTTAGGGCTTTCTTATCACCATTTTACCTCCTAACCTAACAGATGTTTTCTAGCAGTTAACTTATTATGAGCATATGACAAGTTTTCTTAAGGTCTAGAGGGGGAAAAAAAACAACCTGTAGCTCAGTCTTGTGGTAAAATTTTTATGGTAATTGAGTGAGAACAGAGGAAACCTTTCTGAAATACGGAGCGTGGCTGTTTTCCTGATGGACATTGCACAAAGGGGAATGTGAGCTGTGGAAGGAACTGGATTTCACAGTGGCCACACTTTCCCAATATTTCCCAAATTCAGCTTTTGCTGAGCAGCTCTCCCAGGGACCAGTGCTCGCTTTCCCCCTCCTATGGCCAGCAGCAAATAATTCCAGAGAGGAAGGATGGTGTTCAGTGACTCCAGTTCCTTGGGGTGTGTGTCTGCAGGAGCTGCCCTTGGGAGGCTCCCGGAGTCCTCCATCAGGAAATCAGCATCTCAGCTGGGATAAGCCAAGTTTTGTGCCACCCAAACTGTTGGATTTGTAGGGCTGATCTTCCCAGAGAACACTGAAGGCTGCCAGTGTCTTGGGCAGCTGCTGCCTAACTCACCTGAGTTCTGAGAGTGAACTTTGGAGGAGCTTAAAAACGATTTCTGAGCTGGTCCTTTGCCAGGAATTGTGGCTCCATGCTGGTGGAACTCTGCCTGAGAGCAGAGCCCTTCACTCACCAGAGCAGAGCCGTCTGAGAAAGTTTATTTGTGAGAAGTAAAACATGTATGTGATGATAAACTGAATTTATTCCACATAAGGTAACGTGCATCTGTCTGCAATCACATTGGCTCATTGATCTCCACTAGAAAAACCCAGATTTCACTTATTTCTCCTCATTCCCAAAGTTCTTCCAGTCACTCTGCTTCCTGTTAACTTGATTAGAGCTTGACTGGGGTTCTTGCTGCAGTTTGGCCAAACAGTTGATAATATATAATGATTTTATTTCTGTTGTTATTTTCCATGGTGAGACATAAAGTTCTGTGAAGAAAATTCTGAGTAACCAGAGCTCTTTATGTGCTCTAACCTCTGAATTTGTCTTTCTCAGGTCAGGCAATTCCTAGGGTGCTGTTCAGTGTAGAGATTGTGTGAAACAAACTGCATGAAACAAAATGCTAACCTGAGACCACAAAAAAACCTATTTTTCATTCCTCTTGGTACAAGATTAGATTGCAAAGAAAATATCCTTACGTTTATTTTCATTGTCATAATGAAATTGTAATTTCCATTTTCATGAAGTGGCTCATTCCTATTACAATGAAGCTGTCACTAAGGAGCAGCTGTTCTCCTGAGAGCTTTTCCTGTGAGTGTGTGGGCAAGGTTCTAGTCCTAGAGGACATTCCTGGGAGAGATTTTTGACTGCACAGACTTCTCCTTGGAAGGGAGTTTTGCACATGAAAGAAGCAGGAGGTTGCATTGCTCTTCAGGAATCCCTCAGACATTCCTGAATGTCCTCTGCATGTACAGGAGAGGCTTGGCTTAAAGCAAGTTAGCCCTGGAACTGTGGTTCAGCTCCAGGAAAGAGTTTGTTCATCCTCTCCGTGAAACAGGCTCACATAATAGGAGGAAAAGGAGACACTGGGAGGGGTTCAAGGCAAATTAAAAAAAAAAAAAAAAGGAGAAAAGAAAGTTTTTAAATGGCTCCCACCCCCTCATTGAGAGTAGTCACCTAATGAAGTCAGATATGGAAATTATGGGGTTTTTTTGTTTGAATTTCTTCTGTTCTGAGTCAGTAACAGGTTGGTGTAAAGTAAAAATGTCTGTCAGCTTCTCCCTGTGTCACTAAAATGCACAATTCTGTAATTTGTCATGCAGTCTAACAGAAATGGGGCTGGAGAAAGTTCTTATCTCCTGTTTCCCCTCTTGAGGCAGGGACGGATGCAGAGATGTGCATTCACTTTAGTGAATTCAGCATAACCACAGCTCTTTTTATCTGCATTCCTGATTTGCTTGCATGCCTGGTGAAGCATATTCTCAGCTACCATCATTTTTTGGATGAAAAAGTCAGTTGGGAGATGTTGGCAAGCTTGATATTACCAAAAATGGGGTTTGGCAGAACGACTGGGGGACAGCTGTGGATGGCCATGGGCATCGATCCTCTAGCCAGTGCCAGGGGTAATTCTGGATTTCTCCACTTGTGGCTGTTCCTGCCTGTTGGCATTCCAAGGAGGAGCTGCTGGAGCAGCAGCTACTTGTGCTGCTCTCTGGCACTGCTGTCCTGTCAAATGGAGACTGAGTCCTCAGCCACCTGAGGATGGTGCCACAGGTGACATCTCTCAGACATTCCTGTGCCCATGGAGAAGGCAGCTGATAATAATCCATTTCTTGATTGGTTCCCTAAAACTTTCCAGAAGAGGACTCTCCTGGCCGTGACCTTCAGGTTTGTGTCTCTGTAAAGCACCTTTATCCTCCCACATCATTCACACAGAACTATCAAGGAGTGCTTCCAGTACCACAGAGCACCAGCACAGGCTGCTCCTGGATTCCTGGAAGTGTCCAAAGCCAGGCTGGATGGGGTCTGGAGCAACCTGGGATAGTGGAAGCTGTCCCTGCCCATGGAACTGCATTGATTTAAGGTTCCTTCCCACCCAGACCATTCTGGAATTCTGTGATCCCTAATGAGCTGGGACCTATTGAAGCAGTGTTCCAGTAGAAGTAAGGCAGGGGATGAGGGGTGTGTCGGGAGGGGGAGAAAAAGTGAATCCAAGAGGCTTCAGAGAATATTGGATCTCTAAAGTAAGGTTTGATTTAATGAACTACAACCAAAGCTCTTCTGATTATATCGTGTGTATCAATATCCTCTCCTTAGACCCTCCCCAAATCCAACCTTGTTCATGATTCTATGAAATACTGAAGCATAAAGGAAGCTTTACCCTTTTTTTAATGATAGAGATCAGAACGAGGGTAAAAACCTGCCAGGATAAATAACACAAGTATTGTTCTATTGATTGTGAGTGCCTTTGCTCCAGCCTGCTGTCCACTGTCCTTTAGCAATTTTCCAGGACAGAGAACTAATTCTGCTGAGATCCCCTCACTGAAATGACAATCCCACAGCTTCCTCTGGAGACAGCCAGGAGTGTGATCAGATTTGCAATCGGTAAACTCTTATTGATTTGCTTTCTAAAAACTTCCTAAAAAATCCCACCTGGGCGTAGAATTCCTCTGAACTCCATCAGCCTCTCTAACAAGTTCTCCAAAAGAATTATTATATTTTAAATAGGACTGCAGTAGTGTGTTCTCGAAAGAATATGAAATTAAATTACCTTAGCTGGAGTGCAGTTATTACAGGAGGTTTAGGATAAGGCATAAAAATAGATTATCTGTCTATATTTAGGATATATACATGTATTAGATAATTAAAAATCATGTACATCTTCCTGGGGTGTTTGGGGGGCTTTGTTTAATGGTTGGAAAGTCAATGGGATTTTAGGGCTTTTATTCCCATATCAGTTAATACAGATACAGGTTGTATTGGAAAGCCATTTAACAACAAAGAACTGGGTATTGGTCCAAAAGTGCCATCATTTTTTTAGGTATTGAGTTCATATATACAAAATTTTATCTACTCCTTGAGAACCGTGGTGTTCTGGCTGTAAGAGTTGGATGTTGCACTCCACAAGCCAAAAGGGGCCTGGCTTCCCTGAAGAGCACAGCAAAGTTTATTTTTACTCAGTCTCTCTTGCTCTTTTTGTACACCAGACTACCTTACCATTAAATCCTGCATATGTGGTTACAGTAACCCTGATTCCATTCAGTAGGCACAGGAATGAAAATGGGATTTAAGATTAGAATTGGGCTTTGCTCCTTCTCACTGAGTGTATGAAGTGCAGTTTTTCTAAGCCCTGAGCACCAGCCCCTGGCTCAAAGGTTGCACTGGGTGATCTTGGAGGTCTTTACCAACCTTATTGATTCTGGGGGGTGAAAGGACAGCTGTTTCCAGGGAGGTTTGGGTCTGTGGAGATGGATTGAGTATTTTGATGTCAGAGTTCAGAGGGGAGTGCAGTCCTGGAGCTGTGTCCCTGTGCAGGGATTGCCTGCACACCCCAGGGGATAATCCCAGCCCTAAAAGGTGCAGTGGAGCTTCACCAACACTCTGTGAGAAGGCTTTGGGAGCTGCAAGAGAGAGTGAAGAGGAGCCAGGCTTGGAATATTTTGCCTTGGCTTTGGTGTGTGTTTGTTTGACTCTGAAGGAAGAAGGCTGAATTTGCATGCAAGTCTAAGCAGGAGGGACCTGGCAGCGAAGCTGAGCACAACAAGTGTAAAATTCTGCTCTCAGTCCACTGAGAGAGGTCTAGGTTAGGCTGAAGAGCATTGACCAGGACGTGTCAATGTACAACACAGGGGCAATTTGGGACTGTGAGAGGGGTGGGAGGGGGCTGTAGTCACAGGTTTGTTTCAGTGCCAGCCCTGTCCACCAGCATATGTCAAATAAGTCTGGTTTGAAACAGAGAGAGGAAGCAAAATGCTCTCGTAATTCATGTTTCCATCAGTTATCTTCACTGGCTGATTCCTCAGCTGGTCCCATCGATGTCCTTTGTGTCCTGGGGGATACCAAAAGGTGAGGCAGAAGAGCTCTTAACAACTGAGGGGAAACAAATGTAGAGTTTGAAAAACACTCAGCTTTGAGTGCTGTAGGACGTGAAGCTTTGTAGGGCCCGTTCCAGCATTAAAGGATTTGGTAATTAAAGAAAAATGTCTTTCTGTCAAAAAAACCCTTTTTTAGTTTTGAAGTGATAGGAAGATGCAATTCCAGAAATGCTGTGAGGAAAGTACATTTTGCTGCTTTGTTGAGATATAGCCCAGAAGGCCACAGGTGACTGAAATACAAGGGTAGAGGATGCCTTTGCAGGGGAAGTGAGTATCAGACAGAGGGCAGAGAGCAGGGGTTTATTTATTCTGCACAGAAGAGTGTGTGGCACTCAGAAATGTAACAAACTCAGTCTAAACCGATGTGAGGAAAAAGATCACGGGTGGAAGAGATAAAAATGTGAGAGTTTTTGATCATTGCAACCCCAGGTTTGGGTCTTAGACAATACCATTGTTGAAGCTAAAGCTGATATTCCTGCCTTGTTACCAGCACAAGGGTAGGGAGTGTGGAAAAGTAACAGATCCCCAAAGTGAGCTGAACAGCAGAAATGGGGAAATTGGAGACCTGTCTGAAATGTGCTTTATTCTGATGTCAAGCAGCAGTCACAGGTGGTACCTCTCATGTAAATGTGTGTGACATTCATGGTTTCTGACCTGAGGAGAGCCCATAAATCTGCTCACTCTCCTTCAGAAGTTATTAACAGTTGTGGCAAGTGTAATTATTACAGGATCTCTGTGTTATTCTAAATTGGAGAGCTATGGAACAGTAGAGCTTTTTGGGATCTATTTACCTTGATTCTGTGGGTCAAGTTATCTTTCCTTGTCCTTTGAAATAGAAATTTTGTCAGCAGAGCTCCTGCTGAGCTGAGAGCACCATTGCAGTTTGTCCTCACTCCTGTGGGTAACTTGGGGAAATCTATGCAAAACAAACTGCTTAAAATGGGAGCCTGGAACAATTAAAATCCATCTAAGCCTCACTCATCCATGGATGTGTGAGGGTCACACAGGTTGGGGAGGTCACGTGGATCCTGGGAAGGTCCCAGATTCTCTTTGCCCTCCTGCAAACCAAAAGCAGGATGTGTGGCTGTGCCCCTGAGCTGAGGAACTGCGGAGTGGGGAATTCTCCCCGTGGAGCCCTGCTGGTCCCTGGTGCCATTTTGGGCTCACAGGATGACTCAGAGGCAGCTCTTGCCTGCCTGCTGCACATTCCATATTCCCTGTCTCGCTGGAGCCACAGGATGAGCATTAACCACCCCATTTATATTCCCACCCTCAAAGCAGGCAGGTCCTGATTGCATTGAAAATGTGGGAAATGTTCTTGGATTCTTGGCTGAGGAAGAAAGAGGAAAAATACCCAGGCTTAGGGCTTTATGGCTTTCCAGTGACTGCTCTGAGGAATGCACTGAGCCTTCAGAGGAATATTTCTCTGCCTCCTTTCCCTGGGATTGCTCAGCTGAATGGTATTTCCAACTTTAAGATGGAATTGGACTGCCAAGGTGAATATGTTGCTTTAGTAACAAGTACAGAGTAGTTGAAAGAGGATGAAAAGGATGGAGTTTAAAGGCACCCAAAAATGAGAGAGATTCTGATGTTACCAGTGGTGTTGCTCATTATTTGTTTGAGGCAATGTTGCATTTTTCATCCCTTTTGCTCCTTTCTGCCTTACCTTAGAGCTTCTTGCCTTCCAGGGCACTGTGCAGGTGCTGGATATTCACAATAAAGGAGATTCTGGCTTTCACTTCTCCCTTTTTTCCTTTTCTGTCTAAATACTTTTTGGATTTAATCTAAATTTTTATGAGAGTTGTAAATTCAGTGCTGTTTAACAAAGGTTAAATGGATATACCAGAGATTCTGATGGTGCCACAGCTGAAGGAAAATTTGAGCAGTTTGAGCATTACTTGTATCCACTGTTAAATTTAGGACTCTTCTGAACTGAGCAAGGCTTTTTCATTCATCTTGTCCTATGCTTGAAAGCTTGTGCTGAACAGCAGCCCCCAGCTATGTTATTTCATTGAAAGATTGCTCATAAATAGCCAGTTCCTGTTAGACTTTCGTATTTCTTGACTACTGAACAACAGCTGATCCCTTCTGCACGACCAGGGGTGTGAAGCAAACCTGTGTGAAAAGCACTTGGTTAAAATTCCCTTTTAACTCTTTAACAAATTCCTGATGCTGCAGCTTTTCATTGGTGTCTGCATCTTCTCTAGCCTCCCTTCAGCCTTGGACTTTGCTGTGGGTGTTTCACACACTGAAATCCCTGCTCTGCATCCTGTGCTGGCATTTTCCCCCTGGTTTTCCAGGGGTAAAAACAGACTTTATTGATCAGATCTTACACTTGAGGAGTTTTATTTAATGTGCTTTGCTAAGCTGCGCCTGGGTAGACTCAGTGGGTGTGTCTGGGTTTCACCACAGTTGGTCCTGCTTTAAGGATTTGTTTACCTAGAAATACATAATTCAATATTCCTTTAATATTTTATGAAATTAGCTCAGATTCAAATGAAAAAAAAACACGTAAGTTTCATTAAAACACAGTTTAGCTCACACCACGATATAAGGTGGGTATTTTTGAAAGAAGCAAATGCAATTTTGATACAATAAAGAGGAGTAAATCCCTGTTTTCTAACAGAAGTGTTTTATAACAGTGCATTGTTGCAATTAAAATGAAATTATGCACAGGACATAAAAAAAAACCTCCTAAAGATTCTCTAAAACCAAAAATGTTGGTATGTAAATAGAAGTTTGATAGATAATGCCCAGGTGTTCTCATCTGTGTCACTTATCCCTTGCTGCAGAGAAACGTGGCCAAAAAATTCACTTATGAGCTTTCTTTGCATATTTTTTACCAAAAAGAGCTATAAATAATGGTGCCTGTGGCCATGTATATCTGCTTGTGTCTTTAATATATTCATTTTTACAGTTGAAGATGGCTTTTAAAAATGCTGATCTCAGGTCTTCCAAATGCAATAGGCAAGCCTGGCAACTCTGTGCTCGTTTTGTTGTTCCTAAATCTAAGAGTAGCAAATGCGGTATGAAAAAGGATTTCAAATCTTAAATACCAGACTCCCAAGGTTTTGTGCCAATGGCTGGAAATCAGAGAATTAAAAATAGAATTGCTCATTAGGGTCGAGGTGCTGTGATAAAATGTGTGGTTTGTGCTTGTTGCAAGCGTTTGAGAATATTTTTTTTTTCCAAGAGATTTATCATATGGAAGTTCTTAATTGCGAAATCTGTACTTTTAATTGTGCTGTGATGTTGTGATAATAAGGACATGGTTGTCACTTTGCCTCAAAGCCCCTACAAAGGCTACACTTGGTGATGTTGGGATTTATCTTCGTTTGCTAGGATAATAAAGTGCTATGATCTGCTCACACTGGTAAACAAGATCCAATTTCATTGCTGCTGACAAAGCCATGTGTCTTCAGTGCAAAGGAAAATTGGCCACAGGCACTGCACAAGCCACTTCTGCATATTCCCCTCTCCTGGTTTGTAAATATTGTCAGCATTGCTTCAATCATCATTTGGGGCTTTCATTTGCTCTTCCTTTGTGTACAACAAACATTCCTCGGCTCCTGTTGTTAAGGCTGGAAGTTGCAGGGGCTCTGCAGAGAGCAGTTTTAAGGAAGAACTTCACAGCACAGGATTTGTCATCTTTCCAGCTCGTAGGATGTGTGCTGCAGTGGTCACAGACTGGGGTGGGAGTGAGGATGGCTGGGAGGGGACCTGGAGAGGGCTCTACTCCCCCTCCTGCCTGAGGTGATGCCTTGTGCAGGCTGCCCTAGAGCAGGGGCTGGACAGAGTTAAAGAATAAAGCAGGGATTTATTAAAAGGATTTCCTCCATGGATCCACCTTGGGCAGCACAAGAGCCCAGCCAGGGCTGCACCCAAGATGAACCAAAATGGTCCCAAAATGGACACCAGGCACGGGCTCTGGCACTTTTATCAGTTCTGCTCCATTTGCAGATTGGAGTTCATTGTCCAGTTCCAGCTTTAGGTTATGGAGTCCCATCCTGCTTGTTTTTCTCTCTTCAGCCCACGTTGTTTGTGCTCTTGGGCCTGAGGTTTGGATCATTTGTCCTTGGTCCCCAGCTAGAGAAGGAATTGTTTTGTCTCCCTACTCTGTGAAGAGAGCTCACCATTCCTTAATGTGAAGCCCAGACCCACACACTAAAGCAGCACAGAATCTGAAAAATATAAAAGCTAAAACCTGAGGCATCAGAGGCAGGGCCAGCTCTGGGGGCAGACCAGGCTCTCCAGGGCTCTACCTGGAAAAAGCTGAGTGGGGAAACTGCAGGGCCTCCCTGGCAGCCTCCTGCTCTTTCCCTCCCTTCAAGGGGATCCTTTCCCAGCTTGGATTCCAGCATGGAGGGAACTCTCCCTCTCCAGTGACATTAACAACAAAGTCTGGCTCCAGCCACAGGTTATTCCTGGGGCTCAAAGAGTGGAGAAGTGACATTCACTTTTTAAAAATATTCTTCAAAAGCCAGCACCGAATCTTTGTTTCCCGGGATATTTCAGATGAGGAAATGGCTATTTGCATTGAGGGTGCATAAATATTTCTGGATGTGTCACATTTACTTCAGTGCAAAGCTTTGGAAGTGTTCAGTGTCTGGAAGTCTGGGACAGTATTTCAAGGCAAGGGTTACTCAGTGGAGAACTGGGAGGAGGTGAGAACCCTGTGCAAGTTCTTTAATGACATGCACATTATCTCTGTGCTTGCTGCAGGAGGAATGTCTATATTAAGCCTCAGTGCGTGTGTGAGGTTGTTTTAATACTGCTTTTCTAAAGACTTGTTTGCCATTTGAGATGCACAACGATCTGGGTAACTTGGAAACAACTCAGAGCTGTAAAACATCCTTAGGAAAGGAGTGGCATAAAGGAAACAGAAAAACCTGCACCTCTTTTCCCCTTCAAAGCTTCCAACCCATTCTCAATTCGATGGTGACTTCTGAGGGACTGAGAGCAGCACTTCAGCGACTGAACTTCAGCTCAGGTCATTCCCTTTCCACCTGGTTTTCTGCATCCCAAGGAACTGCAAGACAAGAACTGAAAGAGATTGAAGGGAAAAGGTTTCAAAACAACAGAGCAGGCAGCATGTCAGAGTAATCCATAAAAAAGGTGTTGTTGTCTATTTATTATTAATAGCTCCTTGGTCCAATGAGCATTTAGAAATACTTGGTTAATGGAAGAATCCTGCATGAGCTGCTTTTCTTGAATTATTTCAACTCAGTTTCTGTTCCTACCCCTGACCAGCTCAGTTTCTGTTCCTACCCCTGACCAGTTCCCACATCTGTTGTGGATTTTCTTTCGACAATACTTGTAGTGAGGCAGGAAAAATCTGGGTGATGATGTAGATATTCTCTAAGAGTATGAGTAACCCTGGAGGGGTAGAAATGGGAAATGATGTGGCAAATGAAGCTTTTAGGGTTTTTACCAGCTTTTTGCTTGAGTCTGTGCTAGGTGAAGTTCAGGACTGTGCCTGCATCCAGCCTTAAAGGTGGACAAAGCATAAAGCACCTTCTAATTATTCCCCTCAGAGCTGCTGTAGTAAGCAGGACAAAATTTGATGCTCTTTGCTTTGAGAAATCTAAGATATTGCCCCATTCTGGCAAAGGAGAATATGGGCTGCAGTGGGAGAAGGCAACGTTTGGAGAAATTAATTTAAAATGAGACTATTTAGCAGGCATCCAACTGTCTATCCTAAAAATAGTACTGATAAAACAGTAACTGCTGTGAGATGCATTGGAAATACAATTACTGGTATAAATATCCTGTCAAGGCTCGATGTTGGAGAAGGAGGAGTATTTTATCTGGGCAATTATAAATAACATATAAAGATCTTCTGCACACTGTGCATGATTATAAGTTTAATAGATCTGGTGACAACATATCCCTGTGGAATCAGAAACCTAGACAACAGAATCCAACATGAAATAACTGCAGAGTAGTCACTGGGCCTGAAATGACTCTGCTTCTCTTTTTGTTTGCTAATTGCTTCACTTAAGAAATAAATACCATGATTCAGAGCAGGATTTATGGCATCCAGAACCTCCCAATGCCAACTTGTCTGTTTCCTGTGGACTGAAAATCCTGAAAAAAAAAAAAAACCCAATCCTGAAACGGACAAGTTGGCATTGGGAGGTTCTGGATGCCATAAATCCTGCTCTGAATCATTAATTGTATTTCAGGATTGTGGATTTCAGAGCAAATCTCTCTGAGTTTGTGCTGGGCACAGGATTGAATCTGCCATGACTGATGTGCCAAACGAGCTGAGTGGCTTTGAGTCCTGCACAGTTGTGTTCTGCTCCATGTCATGCTCAGGAGCAGCCTGGCTTTACTCCTTTACTCATTTCTCAGCAAGAATGGCAAAACCAAACTCGTGGGAAATGTTTTAATGTCCATTCAAAGGTGCTGTCTCAGGTCCTGATCCCTGCTCAGGTGTTTTGGCACAGGCTCAGTGTGATGGCCACTGGGAGCACGTGGAGAACTGATTTTTGGGGACAGGAGGAAGCTCAGCCAGCCCTGGGTTATTTTTCAGGGCAGTTTTGTAGCTGAGCTCTCCGGTCTGCAAAGGTACTTGTGAAAAGAGGCAGCCCAGAGAACCATGGCACAAACAGGGATATATTGGAAGTGAAACCTTGGGATCTGAGCAGGTGAACCAAAGGCACCTGTGATTGCTGATTTCTTGGTCTGAGCTGCAGGGTCAGAGCGAAGGAGGAGTGGAGCCCTGCTAATAATCACTGAAGGAGGGCGTGGTGCAGGTCATTGTCACCACAGCTCACACTCGGCACGGCTGGATACCAGCTGGCAGCAGAAATAATTTCTGGAGTACCTGCAAATTACAGCCTTTAATTCACTGTCTTTCAGGTGCTCTTCTGAGGTGGATAATTTAGTTATTTTTGTGAGTCAGTAGCTCATCAAATCAGAAAGATTATGCCTTTATGTGTGGATATTCTCAGTCTCTGGGAACAGAGAGAAGCAGATATTCTCCCAGGCTCATCCTGGGAAAGTTAGAGAAAGAATTGAAACAATTATAATCCCATCCTCTGCACCTGCTGTTTATGGAATGATGTTTCCATGTAGGTGGTGTTCCTTTGGCCAGTTGGCGACCTCTGATGTGAGCCTGGCATTTACGTTTCCAAAATGTGAAAAAAAGTTAAAATTCATTTCTAAAGATTTTTTAATAGACCATCTCTCAAGGAATTGATGCTCTGTTTCAGAGCAGTGCTTCTCTCTGGGTGTGTGCTTCATCAGAGCCCAAGTAGGTTACTGTGAATTAGGGAGCTCTTGCACAGCTGGAACATTTAGCAATAGGTTTTATCATATGATTTATTTGTAGGTGAGAGAGTTACTGACATCTGCCACACCTCTGGAGTGGTTCTTTCTTGTTGCTTTGTAGAGTTGAGGAATAAAAAAAAAAAAAAAAATTTCCCCTGGTTTTACTTCTTTGTTTACGACACATCCATAGTTTCATTTGCTGGTAAGTTCCTTCCTGGCCCTTCTAAACACTGATTTAAAACAACAGGGAAACACAGTTACACGAGGGAATTTCCTGTAGGTCTGGAATAAAGGAGGGGAAGAAACTTTTCTCTCTAGCATGGTCTGGGAAAACACAGCTTAAACCCACTTTAAAAGGGATTGGGGGAGCTCTAGAGGGACAGGGGAGGATAAAGGGGGGG
>VXAX01006400.1:430708-482709 GCA_013399835.1 Leptocoma aspasia | reverse complement strand
CATTAATTTTATCAATGCTGATTTGAAAAATTCTGGGGTTCTGCTGCAAAGTGGCTGCTTGAAGTTGGCATGGAGTTATTAAATGGAGTCACCCAAGATGTTCATGACTGTTTTAAAGTCTGTGGCATCAAGAAAATGTGCTTTAACTTTTTTTCACTTTCTGGAGGCACAAAGTAAAAGAGAGGATAAACGTCAGTAGTAAAATTTACTTTTTTTCTGCGATCACAGTGATTTGTTTTCTCAACTTGACACTGATTTTCTGGAGAAAGTCTTGGTCCCTTGGTTAAAATGAATTCTGGTTAAAATTAATTGCAGCTGTGCAGCAGCTGTGGCTCAGAATAAAGGTGTTGCGTCTTCCCTTTGCTGTTCTTCTGAAAGTTATGGGGAAACTGCAAAGTTCTGTATGGGATACAAAAGCATGGGCAAGGATTTCTGTACCCATTCTCTGTACCCAGATTTCAGCAGCTTTAAAGAATGGCTCTCTGATATTAAGGAAACATCCATGGCAGTGTGGTGGCTTGTGACTCTCAGGAATGGTTGGGAATTTCCCTGGGCTGTCAGCTTATACTGGTACAAAGAATAATCTCCCTTCCTTTGCACTTTTGAATTAAAATCCCAGTTTTTCTTTCAAGCTGCTAATTTGCCTTTTTTTTTTTTTTTTAATACATCACATCTTTTTGGGCTTCTCCTTTTCATCTTCTAGAAAAGTTTTAACTAGTGTTGTTTACCTCCACAAGTAATGTTCTTGGGAAAAATGGGTTCCATGATTATGGGGAAAGAAAATTTTTAATTTTAATCCCTTAGGCAATTATGAGAACTCTTTAAACACAGAACAGAAGCCTGTTACACAAAGGCTGTCCCTGTTGTTGAATTCCAAGGAGATGGATGGAATGTCAGTTATTGTTGACATGCAGTAAGATCAGTTCATGATTTTATTACCTTGACTTGAACCTTTGGTGATCCTTTATGGGGCATCCTGTATTTAGCTGAAAATTAAAGGTGTTAAAATGACTGGAGCATCCCCTGTGTTCACATAAGGAATTGTGTGGCAGCAGGGTAGGTCGTTCCTGTGGGATTTTTGGACATGGCTCTCCAAGGCCTGAAAGGGTCAGGCTCTTTCTGGCCTCTGCTCTGCAGTGACAATGATGAGAAGAGTGATTTTAAGCAGAATTGGCTCATTAAAGGAGGATGCAATGATAACTCATTCTCCACGAGCAGCCTCAACCTTCACATCGTCTCCTGGTGCTGAAAATTGCTTTTGTGGGTTGGATGAGGAATGACTGAGGGAGCTGGGGGTGTTTGTCCTGGAGAAAAGGACACTCAGGGGTGACCTTATCACTGTCTACAATCCCTGAAAGGTGGCTGTGCTCAGGTGGGGTTGGTCTCTTTCTCCAGGCAGCACTGACAGAACCAGAGGACACAGCCTCAAGCTGCACCAAGGGAGATTTAGGTTAGGTATAAGAATAAAGTTTTTCACAGAAAGAGTGATAAAGTTCTGGAACGTTCTGCCCAGGGAGGTGCTGGAGTCACCATCCCTGGGTGTGTTTAACCAAAGCCTGGATGTGGCACTGGGTGCCAGGGTTTAGTTGAGGTGTTAGGGCTGGGTTGGACTCCATGATCCTAAAGGTCTCTTCCAACCCAGTGATTCTGGGGTTCTGTGATTCTGTGATCTGAGGAGCATTCTTCACAGGAATCCCGGATTGGTTCGGCAGGATGGATGAGGATGAGGAATTTATACTTTTAGTGGCCAGCTCCTCCCCACCCCACTGGCACATTTTGGCACTGGCTGTGAGCCCGCCCCTCTGGCTGGGCTGCCTGGCCTGGTTTGCCATGGCGCAAAAGGATCAGTATTGCTGTGGTTTGTGCATTGACAGAGGACTCTTGACAATAATATCAGAAGGCTAAATATGATTTATTAACATGACTTCGTAAGACAAAGGATTTTTGGGTTGTTATTTGCTCAGTCTGGAGCATTTGGAGCTCTTGCTTCCCGCTCCGTCCAAGGAATGCCAGAATAGCTTACACAATCAGAGATAACAACTTTTCACCTCATAGGCTGAAAGGAAGAAAACCCTCATCTCCTACTATTAGGAGACAGGCAGAGGAATCTAAATGTTCTTGAACACACATCAGAGATTTTGTTTATAGAAACTTTTACAGAGTAAAAGACAGTAAAAAGATGCCTTCTCATGGGAAGAGATTTTTCTTGTAGGCTTGCATACAGAGAAACTTGTAATATGTTCTTGCAACAGATCAGCACTTGAGCAGCAGCAAAGCCTCAAAGCCACCTCCATGAGCATCCCAGTCCCTTCCATGCTGAATCCCTTCAGACTCAACCTTCCACAGAAGCTGTAAAATGTCCCTTGCCTTCCCTTTTGACTGTGGCAGGCGTCTACACGAGGTGTAAACAGATTAATGTGAGGCTGGCAGAGCAGCAGATCCAAACTTTTGGTTATATAGACAAACAGTATTTGTCTGGGAATATTTTTACCTCTAAAATGAGGGTGATATGAAAGAAAATGAAGCTGCACTCTAATACAAGAGCCTGTAAGGAAGTCTGATCCTTAATTTGGATTCTGTTGTCCCCAGGTGAATAAAGTCCTACCGTGCAAACTTGGTGACATTTCAGTAAATGAATTGTTTACCTGTTGATTGATTTTTATAATCCTTCTTGCATTTTATTTGATGTTTTCCCCTCGTTTTGTTAATGTGGAAGTCACTTTAAATAAATTATTCTCAGGCCTTTCTTCAGTGCCAAACAGGAACACTGCTCCTCAAAGGAAAAAAAAAGGGAAAATTAGGAGATGGTGCTGGAATATGAGGGGCACTTGGACAACCTCACTGTCCTGGGTTGGCTTTATGAGGCTCATTATCCCCATTCATCTGTGTAGCTTAGAAAAGAAGTATTTTCTATACTATAGAAATAGAACACTCACTGTTCTATTTCAGTGTATTTTGGTTTGGGATTTGTGGCCACCAGGGAAGTGTAATTTATCTCTTCAAGCAAGTTGGGAAAATGGAACAAAAAGGCTTAAACCACCTGGAGGAGGGGTAGGGAGGGGATGGCCAAGGCTCTTTCCACCTGAGAACAGACACAGGTTAGATAAGAAATTCCATGGAAAGATATTTTTTTTCCCCCCATAAGAAGAGTGATGAAACAGTGGAAAAAGGTTTAAGACAAGCTGAAGCAACTCCATCCTTGGAGATCTTCAAGCCTAAATGGGTAAGGCTCTGAACAACCTCTCGAGGAGGAACTGTGTGGAGCATCAGGTTGGGTTATGGGTGATTGTTAAGACACGAAAAAAAGGATTAATTCAGTTTGAGGTGCCTGAGAAGAATGGCACTGTGCACAGATAACAGGTGCATGTTGTGTGTCTGCTAAAGGTGTTTCCTTCTAAATACTGGTGCCAGACTGAAAAGGCTTCTCTCAGTGCAGAGGATCACATGAAATGAGGGAGTGCAGACTATTGTGTGTGTTACACTGATACCAATCCCTGGAGATAATGCTCCACCTCTCACCAGGACCTGAAGGTCCACTGAAAAAACCACTTTTAACAGTTTAACATTCTAGGGTCGAGTAACAGTAAAAAATTCTGTACCCTTCATCAATATTTTAAACTTCCATTTCTGATAGATAAAAGTACAGCTTTCTTACTCTTTAGTGGGAGCAAGGTAGGGTTTATACATCAGAGAAAACTGAAAGAATGCTTTCATCCAGCACAAAAATTTCTGGAACTTCGGAGATTACTGAGGAATAAAATGAGTTTTATGTGTTTCCCTTTTCTGGAGAGCTGAAAAAGCCTCCCCACTGCTGGGCCCAGTAACATAAATAAAGTTATTTGCTGTACAGACAAATATTGAACTTAAATACTGTGTGTGGCACAGCAAGTTTATTCCAGGTTTTTGGTAACCATAGAATCCCTGAGGCTGGAAAATCCCTCCCAGCCCATGGAGTCCCAGCTGTGCCCCATGCCCACCTTGTCCCCAGCCCAGAGCACTGAGTGCCACCTCCAGCCCTTCCTGGGACACCTCCAGGGATGATGGGCACTCCAAAGCTCCCTGGGCAGCCCCTGCCAAGGCCTGAGCACCCTTTCCATGGAGAAATTCCTGCTGCTGTCCAAGCTGAGCCTCCCCTGGCACAGCTTGAGGCCGTTTCCCCTTGTCCTGTCCCTTGTAACCTCGAATGTTTACAGGTGTTTGTGCTGGAGCTGCAGTGAAACAAAACCTTTCTTTTTTCTATTCAGTGAATTTTCTATTTAATTTGAAATCCTTTTTTTTGTAGGGTGATCTGCTTCCAAGTGTTTCTAATGAAAAGGTAATTGGAATGGGAAAACTGGTTCAAGATGAAATGAATTTATGTTGGTGCGTGAATAGTGTTGGGTCAACTGCTGGATATCAGATTTGTGGGAATGGGGGGGTAAATTTTGCTAAAGAGGTGCAAATGCATTTTTAGTGTGCATTTTACAGTTAAGGTAAATTTTGTCACTTGGCATAGATTTATTCCCATAAACGGAATACAGATAGGCAGGCTGGACAAATGTTTACAAAATTTAAGTGGAGATATTTCAATTTATTTTTCTATTTTCTTTTATGTTTATGTTGGCATTTCACTCATCTGTAAATAGAAAATCTTTCATTCTGAAAGTCATTTCCAACTTAGATTAACTGCCCATGAAATTTATAAATCAGAGTTCTGTGAATAACCTTTTTTTTTTTTTAACCATGTTCCACATACTCCTCATATTTTGCATTTTTTGTGCATTAAGTTGAAGGATGACTATAGGGAAAAATACAGATAAGATGAGAACAGTTACTCATTAACTTGCATTAGTTCTGCTGCACATTGCTTTGCTTCTCTATTCAGGTTTTCCCTCTGCTTCCCTAAAACCTTCCAGGGCAGAAGGAACATGCCCAGACCAGAGCAGGGCACTTTCAAAGGGATTCTTAAGGCAAAAGGGCCGTGTACCAAGTTCACCTTTTGTGTTTCGGAGTCTTTTTCTTGCCTGTATTTTTTTTTAGCTTTTTACAAGCATGGTTACCTTCAGATGACCTCACAAATTGAAAATTCATGGGGTAAATAAGCTGGGAAGAAAGACTTTCTTTCTTCTCCTTCTCTTCCTCTTTCTCTATCCTAAGCACAGTACTTTTCTCTGATTTATTGGAAAATATGAAGTGTGCATGGCAAGAGAACTGTCTGAGGACTTTACACAAGTTGCTGCTTCCAAGGCCCAGAACTGTTACACTTCAGATAATTTTATTTTCATTTTATTTTGATTCAAAAGTGCTTTGTGGGAGGGATTCACCCATTGCAGGGAGTACTTTATAAAGAGGTGTATTGATACTAAAAGGGTTTGTCTATGGATATAAAGCCAGCATTTTATATATTTTCTTCGAAAATTAATTTCTAGCAAACTCTCCATTCCTCACTCTCCCAGGGTTCACCTTTGGTTATGAATTAATGGGACGTATTTGCATTAATATCAGTATAAACACATACTCTCCACTTGGTTTTTGGAGTGATATTAAAAGGATCTGGCTTTAAAATACTGGAATAAAATGAATCAGAGAACTCTCACTCCAAATGCCTGAAACTCTGTCCTGGAGGTTCTTTGTGATGTTAATTGGGACAGGGAGGGGCATGGCTAAGGTGGGCTGGGCTTTTCTAACTCAGAAATGGCTCAGTGCTGGGAAGTGGTGGGTGGAGACCCAAACCTTTGGGCTGTAGGCTTCGTTTTCAAGGTCAGAATTCAATAAATCCTCTGTGGTAGAAGAGGGATGGAATTTCCATAGCTTTTGGATTAGGAGGGCTGTTAAGTAACAGGAATAACCTGGAGGAAACACGCTCAGGATGTGCAGTTGTGGAATCACAGAATCGCTGAGGTCGGAAGAGTCCTTCAAGACCAAGTCCAACCATCATCTGTTCCCCACTAACAATGCCCTCAAGTGCCACATCCACACATTTTTTGAACACTTCCAGGGATGGGGACTCCACCCCTGCCCTGGACAGCCCCTCCCTGTGCCTTCCAACCTTCTGAGTGGAGAACTCCTTCCTGCTGTCCAAGCTGAGCCTCCCCTGGCACAGCTTGAGGCCGTTTCCCCTTGTCCTGTCCCTGTTCCCTGGGAGCAGAGCCCGACCCCCCCTGGCTGTCCCCTCCTGGCAGGGACTTGTGCAGAGCCACAAGGTCCCCCCTGAGCCTCCTTTTCTCCAGGCATCACTGAGACTGAAATTCATAAGCTGCAGTTTGAATATAAAGGGACAATCTTTTTGTGAATTTGTTTGCTTTTGCAATTTTCACGTGACATCACTAATTTTAGGTCAGCGTTTCTTCTGCTGGCATCTGTTTATTCAAATACTGAGGCAGAGCAGAGATTGAAGAGAGATTTTTCTCTTTTGAAAAATAAATCTTTCAAGCCCAATGGCCACAAAGAAAGGCCAGGAGTGTTGATGTGGGGTACCTGATATGTGTTCTGCAGCGGGACCATCCAGTTAGATGGCAGGATAATGTCAGTATGATTCCACTCCCAAACCTGATTCCTGGAGCAGCTGCAGGTGCTGTGGCAGGAGAACTTAATGTATTCCAGAACAGGGAGTTCATGGCAGTCTGCCCTCTGCTTATTTTGTCTTTTTGCTAACTTCGTAAAAGCACTGTAGAAGTACGTTTCTTTGAAGTGTTTGCAAGGTTATTTTAACTGGAAAGTTAAAATACAGAGTATTACCTTTGAATGTGCAAGAGGTGTAAAACACTGGCCTTAGTGTCATAAATACACAATGAAAAAATACCTGGGTTTTATGTTCTGTGACAGCACTTCCATAAAACACCCTTCTGTAATGAGTGAGGAACAAGTTTCACAGAGCTGAACTTTAAAACAAACTTTATTGCTGGAGCTGCTGCTGTTTTCCAGAATGAACCACGTTGTGAGAACTTCAATCTCTTCCCCTCCTTTTGCTGTTTGTGAATTAATACTGAGGGTCATTTTAATTCTTGCATGATTTTTGTACTTGTGTCTGCTTAGAAGCCAAATGGGATGAAAGGATGAATCATTAGTGCTCTCACGTATGAGAATCAGAGGCTGCTCAGAATTTAAATTTGAGCTCTCTAAATAATACAGGTAATCAATCTCCTGGGAATGCCGGAAACTGAGGATTTTGATACATTAATTGTACATCAAACATCTTTTGCTTCCCTCAGTAAATGTCAGGTGACTCAGACGGAGCTGCACCCTGAACAACCTGGGCACAACAACAACGGGAAATTGGGGAGGAAATTTGTACTTTAGCACTATGAGGAGAGAGAGGATTTTTGCCACCACTTTTCCTAAAGAGCTGAAACATTCCATGTTTTCTGGAGGCCCAGAGCCACGTGCATTTTGCCTGTGCTGATGGCAGTTGTCCTCACTGCTGACCCATAAATTCCATCGGAATGGAGGGACTTTCTGCCTCACTGCCTGAGCCAAATCCTGGAGCCTCTCAGGAGACTCTGATTTAATCTAATCTAATCTGAGGATTAAAATCTAATGGATTTTAATCCTCAAAAAAACCACCAGAAGTTTGGGTATTTCATATCCCAAGCTATTTTGCATTGATTGTTCAGTAATGCAACATGTGTTTGGGAGCTGCTGTCAGAAGTTGCCATTTCTTCACTGTTTGCTTTGGGTGGCAAGAGCTCAGGTGAGCTTTTGCAAGCGATTCACTTAATTCCCTTGATTTCCAAGCTGCAAGAAAACAAATTACTTTATTTTGGAGTCATTGCTGCAAATTCAGTGGGAGAAACTCTTCCTTGCGAGGGTGGGCAGGCCCTGGCACAGGGTGCCCAGAGAAGCTGTGGCTGCCCCTGGATCCCTGGCAGTGCCCAAGGCCAGGTTGGACTTTGGGGCTTGGAGCAGCCTGGGACAGTGGAAGGTGTCCCTGCCCATGGCAGGGGTGGCACTGGATGGGCTTTGAGGTCCTTTCCAAACCATTCCATGACTCCCCAAATGAGCTTTCTGCACCTCAGTGTAGTTTTCCATCGCCTGTCAAGGGCACATTTGAAGAGAGCACTGGGGAAAACCAGCCTGTTGTGTTCAAGAATTGGAGATTTACTAGAAATGATGGTTGAGGCTTTGCTTTGAGCAGCCTTGAACAGGGCAGCTCTGTGGGACTGAGGAGGCAGGAGAGGGGACAAAGAAAAGGAGGGTGTGTTTGGCAGGAAAGGGGCTGGGCTAAACCTGTGTAGGAGGTTTCAACCCTGAGCTTCTTTAAGTGGAGCCTGGAGGTCTTCTGGCATCTCAGAACAATGCTGCTGGGCTGTAAGAAACAAAATAATTCCTTTCCTTCCATCCTTGAGGCAGTAAAATTCAATGTTGTCTTTGCTATTGAGCAGCATTGTGCCCAAGCTGGAGAAAACTTTCTTTGTTCTAAACTAAAAATGATCCAAATTTGCAGAGGTTATTTCATTAACTCCTTTAAGACTGAATATTTTACAACCCTCTGGAGTAAAAAGAACATCTGTGAAAGTAAAGGTGCAAGCAATGATCTGTTTTGAGGATATTCCCAATTGCAAGGTGAGAAATCTCAGGGAGTCAATTACAGTCTTGAAATTCTACAACATGCAATCCACACTTCAGAAACAGGGTTTAATTTGAGTCTTTTCCTGCTGCAGGAGGCTGTAAATATCATGTGGTGCTGCTAACGAATGAGACATGATGATAATGGGAGAATGGATTTTAATCCTCAAAAAAAACCACCAGAAGTTTGGGTATTTCATATCCCAAGCTATTTTGCATTGATTGTTTAGTAATGCAACATGTGTTTGCCTTAGAAGTTGTATGTGTATATAAAATGGAAGCTGTTGGAGTTTTATTCTACATTTATAAAATTATTGTATGCCTCGTTGTGCTGGAGAAAAATATCAGTGTATTTTTGTTATACAGAAAAGCATTTCATGATGGGAAGGAAGAATTCCAGAGGAAAAAACTGATGATGGTTGAGGCTTTGCCTCCATCAGGCCCCCCACACTGACCTCCCTCCACTGCCAAGACAGGGAGCAGTAAAGTTGCCCCACAAGGTCACTGGTGAGACCAGGAAAGTGCCAGAAACATCTGGCAGGAAAATGAATTCCAGATTTCTGCTGCTGCCTTTTGTCCTTGCCAAGTTGTGCCGTGGGAAGGCTGGAAATTGGCTTTAGGAAAATTCCTTCCACTGCATTTCTTAGTGAAGGAGTGCAAGGAACAAAGCCTCCTTTTTCTGCCATTTAATACCGCTCTCTCTTCTAGCAGTATCCAGGTTTGAGAGTTTGACCATGGATGTATGACTTGGCTGCTGGGAATAGCCCAGCATGACTGCAGGAAGAGGGGAAATGCAAACAAGTGCCTTGCTGAGGGTGCACGTAATCATCACATCCAAGGGGTTGAGTGGGAATCCAAAGTAACCTCTTCTTTGGCTGATTAGAAGTCTTTAATATCACAGAATCCCAGATGGGTTTGGGTGGGAAGGGAAATTAAAGCCCATCCAGTGCCACCCCTGCCATGGCAGGGACACCTTCCACTGTCCCAGGCTGCTCCAAGCCTCAAAGTCCAGCCTGGCCTCGGGCACTGCCAGGGATCCAGGGGCAGCCACAGCTTCTCTGGGCACCCTGTGCCAGGGCCTGCCCTCCCTCCCTCAGAGGGAAGAATTCCTTCCCAATATCCCATCCATCCCTGCCCTTCATCCCAAGGCCATTCAGGTCATTCCCCATTCTGCAGTTTGTGTGTGCTGGTGTCTGGCCAGCCCAGATGTTCTGTGCCAACCCTTTAATGGTTTTCCACTGGAGATTCTCCTCTAACACAAGGCATTCAGGCTGGAGAGGCCAGCAGGCACCTGCCCTTGCAGCAATCTGTGCTGGATAATCCTGCTGCATGTTAATCAGGATGCTCTGAGATGGAGCAGCTCATTTTGCTCCTGTGTCCCCTGCAGTGAGGCTGCTCTCAACATCCTGCCTCAAAGTGCCCATGGCTCTTTCATACATATTTATCCTGTGCCTACAGTCTTCGTTTTGCTGAGCTTAGTTTGTGTTTGCCCTTGCACAGCTGGTGTGTGAAGAGAGCAACAATCTTGTGTCTAGCCCTTCGTGTTGTCAGATTTAAGAAGTTAAGCACATCCTGCCTTGTTTTGTTAAACTCCCTCGAGGTGTTTCTCCCCCCTAATTCCTTCTCTTCACCTCCTCTGCACTCCAAAAAGATTAATTTCAAGTACACAGCCCAGACAAGAGGTGGTGTTGGAGATAAGACCTCACGTTGCTCCCCGGGATCTCAGCAGGCCTCTGGCTCTACCTGAAACCAGGAGAATGGGCTTGGCAAAAAGCAGCAGCAAAACTGAGGATTTAAAAAGCATTTTGAAATGTAAGCAGCTTGGGGAAGTGAAGCATGAAACTGTAAAATCACACACTTGGCATGTCCTGCTCTGTGTGTGGAGTCACCTGTAAGCATTTATGACTTCAGAGGTTCGATTAAATATTTTGTGTTATAAAAAGTAAAGCACCATATTTAATTGTTGTGCAAGAACCAGAACTAGCTGAAGCTGTTCTGCTTAGCTTCTACTTTATCAGCCATATCATTTGATCATATAAATGGATTATTTTAGGTTTGGGGTTGTGTGATTTCTTTTAAAATCAGTGGTAAATTTGGTGACTTTTGGGTAATCTCACGTGTTGGGCCTGTTGTGGTCATTCAGAAGTATTTTCCTGTTCTCCCCTGGACTGATCCTGTGCTCTTACACTGATAAATAATGGAATTTAAAGAATCCACAATATGAACAGCTGGTCTGTGATGCACTTTATGATTTGATGTTTGAAGCTGCTGCTCAGTCTGGGAGACTGAGCCTCTGCTGACATGGCTGAGAAGGTTCAGGGTTTTGTTCTGGAGTTATTGGTGTGTTTGTCCAGTGCCAGCTGGGAACAAACTGCTCCAGAGCCATAAGGAGGCATTTCCAGGCTACTGAGTCATCTGCTCGTGGAACTCAGGATCAGGACAAAGCCCCCCAGGTTGAGGCTTTCACTGGACAATAATCATCTCTCCAGGCTTCATCAGGTATTTGAGATGTAGCAAGGTAACACGCTTTCGTCATCTCCTAATGTCATGACATTTTCCACCTTCCCCTGGCACAATGACCATTCAAACATGCTGTGGGAATGGTCACACCTGACATCCTACAGGAATATTTACACCTGACATCCTACAGGAATGGTCACATCTGACAGACAACAGGAATATTTACACCTGGCAGATGACAGGAATGGTCACACCTGACAGACAACAGGAATGGTCACACCTGACATCCTACAGGAATGTTCACCCCTGACATCCTACAGGAATGGCCACATCTGCCATTTTTGGCTGTTTCTGCAGATGATGTTCAGTCTGTGGGGATGTGTCTGTCACTGGGAGCAGTTCAGGCAGCAAGAGCTGCAAGCTCAGCACAGCAGCTGTTTCCTGGCTGGGCCAGAAGAGATGCTCCTGCTGCTCCATGGATCTGGCTCCAGCCTTGTGGGGAACCTCCATGCCCCATGTGCATGTCCTGGAATTACTGCCAGGCTCTCTTGAGGTCTGCTTTGAACTGGGGCACTTCTGTCTTGGTGTAAATGATCATGGAAGGGTTTGGGTTTGAAGGGACTGAAAGCTCATCTCATCCCACCCCCTGCCATGACAGGGACACCTCCCACTGTCCCAGGCTGCTCCAAGCCCTGTCCAGCCTGGCCTTGGGCACTGCCAGGGATCCAGGGACAGCCACAGCTTCTCTGGGCACCCTGTGCAAGGGCCTGCCCACCCTCCCAGGGAACAATTCCTTCCTAACATCTCATCTAAAAATCCTTGGTGTCAGACTTCAATGCTGAGCCATGCTTGCTCAAGCAGGTTTTATTGAGCCAGGCTTTAGAGGTTGTGCTGTTTTGTGCACTCTCAGCCCTGGGTTGGAACTAAAGTGTAGTCACAGGGCTGGGCTGGGTGACTTTTAAAGCATCCTAAAAGAATCTGTATGAATATAGAACTTGTATAGGATCTGGGCTTCATTTTGCAGAACTCTTAAATATCCTTATTTCTTATTCTAATCTGGTAGAGATTATTAATTTGCTTCAATACGTTTATTTTTAAATGTGTGACTTTGATTTTAATGTGGTTTAAACCTTGGATTTTCATCTGGGTTGCAACCTAGTCCACAGCAATGTCTGTGACAAAAGTTCAATTATCTTATATGGCTTATTGTTTTTAACTTCTTCTGTAGAAACTTTTTCCTCTCTTGCTAATTATCACTAAAATCACTTTATTAATGACTTTTGCTTAAATACACTTTCACTTCAATAATTTTCATAGTGTGTTAATTGCTGTTCCAAGCTAAGATTTTTTGAACAGATATGTTTCCCTCAAGCAAATATCTTAAAATGTTCTCAGCTGTTGTTTTTTCAGGTGTGTTTTTTCTGGGTTTTGTTTTTCATTTTCTTGCTCTTCAGCTCCTGAGTTGCCTTTATCTGAATAACTGCAGCTGTTCTCAACACCAACCCTTCCCCTCCTGTGACCCAAACCCTTCCTGGAGGGAGGATGTGTATTCTGACTTTTATATGTTGAGAGATTTGGAACAAATTGGGAAGGATTTCAGACCTACAGCTGCTCTGGACTTAGGTGGACTAGAAATGGAAGCAGGAAAGCTGCTGTATTTTCCATATTTTCTGATGTAGTTTCAGAAGCATGTTTCAATTCAAGTGTATGGCTTAAACTGAATTAGCCTGAGAATTTTCTGATGTTAAAGTCTGTTTTGGCCTCCCAGGTTTTACCCATCTGATAAAGAGTTTATCCCACCAAAACTGAAGGTGCCCACTCTTGTTTTGAGAACTTACTTTTATTGTTGCTGTCTCCTTGGCTGGAATGAGCTCTGTAATATATTTTCTATTTCTCTATTGAACTGTGCTGCAGATGACAAAGTACAGCCTGCTCCTACCTCTACAATTTCTGCCCAAGTGCCCAATTCAGTTTTCTTCCAGTAGTTATTTTAATACCATTCAGTAACTCATTGTTTTCATAAATTCTCTGGCTTTGGTGATGGGCTGGCACCAGCTGCTGCCAGAGGTGCACAAGTGCCCTGATGAGGGCAACAGGGATGGTTTGTGATGAGTCCTCTCCTCCTGACCTCAGCTGGGGAATTATTTTTAGCAGTGCTCTCCTCCAGGCCCTCTATTGTTTGCTGAGACAATGCAGCTGCACTAAAATATCTCTGTGCACAGGGAATTTTGCATTTCTTCAGCTGCACTCCCAAGGTAAAAGGAGAAGATGAAATTCTTCACAGCTGAATTGCAGAATTCCAGAGAAAATGCCTATTTTATCTCCTCCAGCCTTGCCTCTGTCGATTAAAGGCACAGAGAACACAGCAGCCTCTCTCAGCTCTTATTCAAAACAACAAAGAAGAAACTAGAATTTTTTAAAGTAGAATCTGCCCTGCAACCATTTGGATTTTTTTTTTTTCCCCTGGAGTAGCCAATAATTCCAGAATCAATGTCCAGTAAAACTGATTAAGAAACTATCTTGCTCTTTGTGCTGCTATCACCCAACACTGTGTTTTAAAACGTGTTGTCTAATTTAGCACATTAAACCACAATATACTTACTCTGTTTCTTGTAAGGCATAGAAAGGAAATGAAAGATCTCTTGAAAGATTTTTGGCCCTGCTTCTACCAAGAGTTAAAAAACAATAACAATAAAGCTGCCAAAATGATACAGAGATTTTATCTCAGGCCTGACTGTTCCATTGGTTTTGATCAGCAATATTGGACACGTAGGGATTTGAGCTCTGTAATCGTTTGGATTATGCCTGGTTTTTGTGAAAGCAAAATTGCTCAGTTTTAGTCCACTTATGAATAACAAAAGGCTGTGAAATCTCAGTCGTGGTGTTTGGTTTTCTTTCATGTTTATGTTGAAAACCTAGGGAAATTGGTATCTAGAGCTTATAATTAAAAATCAAATGCGGAATTGAGTCTGCAGCCTGCTGCAGGATTGATTCAAGTCATCCCTAATGATGGGGGAATGCTTCTGCCATGATTAGGCAGCTTCAGGCTCAGAGGAAAACCCTTTAATTAGCTGGGAGAAGATGCTGCTGTGGCTGAGGCTTTGCAAGGTGCTTAATTTGCCTACTTGTCTTTGGCAGCAGGTGCCACTAATGCTGAGGGAAAAAAAACCGAAAAAAAACCAAAAAAAACATGTTGTAGAAAATTTTCAGGGTTTGGGGAAGGGGTATTAGAGAAAGACTAAATTATTTCCTCAATTCCCATTTTTTAGTATTTTGCCCTGTGGTATTAATCTATAAATTCATTGTTTAGTCTTTGAATATTGTAATTGTCTCTCTTTGGCAATGATGGCTAAACTGACTTCCTTCATTTATCCTCAAAATAATTGTTCTGGTTATTCCCATATTCTGATTGTTAACCATGGAACACACTGATTCCAGAGGTACTGCTGGCCATGGAGAGCAGACTGTCTGATAAATTTTTTATGTCAGGATACATTTCCCAGGAATTTTGTTGGCTTCCTAGAAAAATCTTTATCACCACATCAGTGATATTCCTCAGCTCTTGCCATCCTTTAAACCTGGTGTCTGTTTTGAGAACTCAAGCAAATACTGCCCTTTTTAGGGTGATTTTTTTCTTTTAAATCAGTGCAAGAGCAATGCAGGAATACTCATCAGTTTAGAGCTTCCTGTCAGGTTTTATACACACTGCCTGAAGCATAAATCACTTAGAAATTCATCTTTCAGAAATCATTGCCACTTAAAGGAATATTTATCCTTTCTATGGGCTGGACATGAAAAGCCCTGAAGGAAAGCAGATGCTTTTGGAAAGGCTTGATGAGATACCTGGGCTTCCAGTAGGATGTGTTTTTAAAAATCAGACCAAATACTTGATCTTTACCATTTTTAAAGTGATCTGATAATGCAGACTTGCAGCTGGACTCATTTCTTATCTGTGCTACTTTTTTTTTTGTCTACCAGCGTGACAGCTGTACTTATTTTTATGGCCATTCTGTACATCACTGTTTATATTTTGATTGTGTCATGGCTGAACCCAGGGAGATAAATGGAAGCTGTTCAGAGGAGCAGAGAATGAGGATGGTGTGATCAGTTTTATGGCATTGCTGGAACCAGCACTTAAAGGGAGTTACTGGAGATATGGGAGCTTTGGGACCTTCCTTTCCTGGAATACACCACCAGCACACCTGGGGTCTGCCTTCCAGAACTACTTTGGGTACAAATCCCTCTGTTCACCCCATCCCAAGGTGATTCTTGGGCTTTCCAGGTGGGATCACTCTCTCTGACCAGTTCTTATCCTGGTGACAAAATCCCCTTACCATATGGACTGGTAACACTAGGAAAGATAGCAGAAAATCAATCCCTGGCACCTCATTGTACTCTGGCTCTGTTAGTATTCTAGTGAGGTGCAAAAGTGATGGCAAGATCAGAGGAAATATGGAATTTCAGCCCAGGGAATCTTGCTTGGTATGGGATTAAGCCCTGGTGTGGGCAGTGATGGGAGCTGCTGCTGGCAAAGAACTGGGGGCACTGGTGGATCCACCTGGGGGCTGAGCTGACCTTCAGTGGGACCTTGAGAGGCTGGAGAGAGTGGAGAGAAACCTGATGAGGCTCAACCAGGGAAATTCAGGTCCTGCACCTGGGCAGGAGCAACCCCCAGTGCCAGCACAGGCTGGAGGGACCTGGAGCAGCATTGCTGGGAAGGACCTGGGGGTGCTGGTGAGAGACAAGGTGACTGTGAGTGGACAGAGTGTCCCTGTGGCCTGGAAGACCAGTGGGATCCTGGGGACATCAGGAAGAGTATGGCCAGCAGGTCAGGGAGGGATCCTGCCCCTGTGCCCTGCCCAGGTGAGGCACAACTGGAGCTTTGGGACCTTCCTTTCTTGGAACACACCACCAGCACACCTGGGGTCTGCCTTCCAGAACTACTTTGGGTACAAATCCCTCTGTTCACCCCATCCCAAGGTGGCAGCCATGTCCGGCTCTGGACTCTGCAGTTCAAGAAGGACAAGGAGCTGCTGGAAAGGGTCCAGCAGAGGCCACAAGATGATTTGGGGTCTGGAGCATCTCTCTGATGAGGAGAGGCTGTGGGAGCTGGGCCTGGTCAGTCTGGAGAAGGGAAGGCTGAGGGAGGAGCCCATCAATCCCCACAGACATCTCCAGGGGGTGGCAGAGGAGGCTGCCAGGCTCTGTTCAGGGGTGCCAGTGACAGGGTGAGGAGCAGTGGCTATTGCCGTGGTCCGTGCGTTGACAGAGGACTCTTGACAATAATATCAGAAGGCTAAATATGATTTGTTAAAATGACTCCATAGTTCAGAAGGATTTGGGCTGTAATGTGCCCAGGTACAGAGCTCAGATGCTTACTTCTTCATGCTCCATACAAGAATGCTAGAATGCTCACAATATCAGAGAGATAACAGTCCTTCACCTCATAGGTTGAAAGAGAAACCCACATCTTCCCATATCGGGAGACAGGCAGAGAAATCCAAATGTCCTTGAAACACACACCAGAGATTTTGTTTACAGAAACTTCTACAAAGTAAAAAGACAGTAAAAAGATGCTTTCCCATGGGAAGATTTTTCTGCAGGCTTGCATACAGAGAAACTTATAATATGTTCTTGCAACACAGTGGCCATACAACACAAGTTCCACCCCAACATGAGAAAGAACTTTCCATGGAGGGTGCCAGAGCCCTGGAACACATGCCCAGGGAGAGTCTCCCTCTCTGGAGACATCCCAAACCCAACTGGACATGTTCCTGTGCCACCTGCTCCAGGTGGCCCTGCCTGGGCAGAGGGATTAGACTGGATGATCTCCAGAGGCCCCTTCCAGCCCCAGCTACTCTGAGATTCTGGGAATATTCACTGGGCCAGTCTGTGACCCTGCAGTGGGCTGTGTGTAATGCAGAGCTGGTGGTTTTGGCTGATACTGCCTCGTGCAAGGTGGGAATTCCTGGTGATTTTTACCTGCTGGGAGCAACAGCATTAATCCTTGCCTGAGCAGGGACTGGAACAGTTTCCTCAGGTGGTTTCAGTGTGCTCTGGGAAATTGTCCTGGCTCCCAAGCATTTCAGGCTGAGGACACTGGGAATTCTTTATAAAGCCCCCTCAGCAAGGCTGTGCACCTCTGTTTAAGGCAGAGGCTCATTTTCCAGTTTGCAGGGGAGTCAGAGGGAACATCAGCACATCCTGGGGTCATCTCTGCATCCTCAGGGCTGGCAGTTCCTGCTGCCAACATCCTGTAATTAGTGTTTGGGAGCTGAATTATTTAGTGTTCTGTGTTTCATAGCTGCTGAAGGGATGAATTTTATTTAGTGCCTAGGGAGCTGGTTATTCCATGTCTGAGTAGGTGGATTCATGGAGAGAGCTCTTCACTCACTGCCCTTGCACTCCCCAGATGTGTTTCTCCTGTCCAAGGAATTGATTCTCTTTTTTTTTGAGGAAGGGAGAGCCATGCAAACTGTGTTTAAAGGATGTAGAAAGGATTGGGGTTTTTTATTGCCTAATCTCATGGGGAGTGAAAACATTTTTAATATAAAATGCCACACTGCCTTATCCCCTCACAATTCCACCTCTCCTGGGCTGCTCTGAACAACAGGTTCTTCACAAGTCTGAGATCAATGAAAGGAGTCTGTGGGATTTTAGTCTTTCACTGATTTAAAGTCTCTCACAGTCACATTAGTTTAACTAGACACTACAAAAATTGAAAAGAAAACCTCTGTGTTAAACTCTGTAAAGTCACAGAGTGACTCTGGATAAAGCATGGGTTTTAATTCCAAATCTGTTTTATTTCCTACAAGGCCTTAATGTTATTATTTGTAGCTATAAAGACATGGCTGGCCTAGAATAGACTATATTTTTAATCTCATTAGGAAAAAGAAGTTTCAATATTTATGGTCTTGAATTAATTGGGTGACTAGTTTTGTTTTAAACATGACTTAGGGGACTCTACAATGACTTTACAAAGGAAAGGTGATCCTAAGGTCCCCTCACTACCTGCAGTGTGAGGTCTCAGAAAGGTTTAGCAAAAAATGTTAATTTTATTATACAGTTAAAAGTCACTACAAATGTAAAAATTACAGTAAACTTAGCTAGATCTTGTTTGCTTTTAGTTTGAAACTTTTTTATTTTTAATGCAGCCGTAGTGTAGCACTGTTTTGGTGAGTTTTGGTTTTTATTTTAGTTATTTTTTTGTGGTCTGGTTTTTATGCCCATGGTCAAAACCCCTTTCTTAAAGCACAAGAAGGAGAAGCCATTTTAATAAGTTTATTTTTGTTGTGAATCTCATTATGTGCATTCAGTAGGCTGACTCTTACCTTTTTATTTGTTTTAGAAAAGAGCAGGGCAGATCTTTATTTCTTTTTAGTTTTTCAAAACACGGCCATGTCTGTTAAAATTAATTAGAGTTGAAGGTCAGAGTGTCAGTGCTTCTGGAGTTGTTATGACACAATTTTAGGAGCTGAATCTCAGCAGCATTTAGAATCACAATCAGCAAAATTCAGTGAGAGGAGCTGAGGGAGGATGCTGATTAAACTTCTTCTCGTGCTGTTTCTCTTGCACTGATTTAAAAGCAAAAATCACCCTAAAAAGGGCAATATTGCAGGGTCAGGAGTGGGACTGGATCCTCATGGGTCCCTGGCAACCCAGGATTCTGTGATTCCAGACAGAAATTCTCTAACCCACCAAAATAAACAACCAAAGAATCCTTTCACTCACTTCAGATTCACTTGAGGGTTTTTTTTTTTTTTTAAACTTTAAATCAGAGTACATAGAAAATGAAATCTGTCAGGCAGGCTGAGGATGCAGCATTTCAAAGCCAGGGAAGCAGGGGGGTTTGACCATTCCCTCTGCCTGGTTCCCTTGCTGTGCCAATAGCATCTGGAATTTTGGGTGGCAGAGGGAAGAGCTGCCCTCTGCTGTACCACCCCAAGGATTTCACTGGATGGGGGCATCAACCTTCCCTTCCTGCTGCTGGCACAAGCACAGGGTGGTCCCTGGCCCTCTGGTGTGTCCAGGGAGACATCAGAGACAAAGCCCCTCAGCTGGAACCTGGGCAACGCTGTTCTGCTGCCTCAGTTAGTGCAGGAAATCAGATTTTGAAGGATCTCCTTGGGTTCTGGTCCTTTGGCTGGGAATTAAATTCCTGCTGCACATTCATGAGCACAAAGAAGGTCAGCAGATCATGAGGGGGCTGGAAGATTGAATTTCTCTGATCACTGAGAGCCCTTGCCTCACCTGAGACCACCCTGTTCCTTTCCTTGTCCAGAAAATCCTTCCTTTTTCCTCTGTTAAGGACACCAACGAACAAACTGGAAAATCTGAGCTGAGCTGCTAATACATGAAAGAAATTAAAGAATCTTGGCTAATCAAGACAATGTATTCAAGTCTGTTATTACTGAAAGTTAATCTGGTGAGCCTTTTTAGGTTTTTGAGCTGGACTGGCAACTGAAAATGAATAACTTTGTATTACAGAGTGCTTTCATGTGGTTGGGAATGACACAATGCTGCAAGAGCTGTACTGATTCTAGACTTGCTATTTATTTAGCGTTTGTTTAAAAAATTAGGTTTGTATCAGGAATTAAAAGGATTACATTAAAATTAGAGATGATTAGGTGAACTGTTATGCCAGTTATGGGAAATTTAAAAATAGCTTTGGGTATAATAAGCAACTTCATTATATTAATGCAAAATATTTTCCTATCATTACAAAATTAAAGAACATTCCAAATGTTATTTTAGCTCCTAGGAAAAAAAAAATCCAAATCTTAATTTTTTTTTTAGAGTTATTGCTTTGTTTTTTAAATGAACTGTTACCTACAAAGTATTTTCAGAGCATTTCACTGATCTCAGAGAAAATACTCTTAAAAAATATCATCCAGCTTGAAGGAAAATAGCCATTTGAGTTATTTTCTGTCTCCTCTCTCAGCATCAAATATCAAATGAATTTATTAATTGTCAGAAACAGCTACCAAGCAGTGCTGCACTGCTCCTGCTAATTTTGATTTCTTCAGAAAGTGCATTGTTGCTTTCACTTGGAGAAAACCCAACTGTGCTTGCTGGAAATAGCTATGAGATGCACAGATGATTGTCATGGGAACATTTTCTCATCCATGGGAGGCAGCTCATGATCCTGCTGTCGTTTCCTTGTGTGGACTGGGAGAATTCATTCCTTCCCTGCCCTTCCCACCACCAGGAGAGTGAAGCCATGTCTGACCAGGGGGTTTCAAGTATAACAAGGCCACACACAAAAATAAATTATAATTTTTTTTTTTGGTGGGGTGAGATTGCTTTGTGTCGAAGCACAGATGTTCTGAAATCTGCTTTTTGTTCTTATTTTTCTGCCTCTAACATTTCATGGGGACTCCTCACGAGCAGCCTTCTAGCAAAGGGCCACCACCAAGTAGTCAGGAGTGATTTTGGTGTCATCAAAACTCATTTCCTACCTTGAGTGTTTCCTCACAGCCAGCTCCCCACTGCTCTGGGGCAGAGCCTGACTTATAGGTTTATGAACTTGTTTAAGGTTGGTACAAAAGCAAAAGAACCTTTGCTTCTTGTTCCTTCCTCAACCTGGTTATAAATGCAGCCTGTGCCCTTCAGGAGGCAAGAGAGTGTCAGGATGTTCCTGCCTTTAAAACTGCAGCCCAGGAAAAGCCAAATGAACAAAGAGAAGTTCTTTGGCCCTGGAATTCCTCCTAATTCTCCATTTTGGTGAGCTTTAGTCACATACCTGCTTGTTCTGTGGGCTTTGCCTCATCCAAACTCGGCATTACTACAGCATTAAATATTGTCTGTGTGCTTATGAATGTATAAAATAATGGGAGAAATAGAATTATGACAGTGATCCATGGGTGTATTTTGGAAATCATACACAAGCACAAGGAACCATCCATCTAGTCCTGCAACAGTTTTCAAATTTATTGAGCCTATGTAGTGAAAATTTTAAATGAACTCATGTATTTTAAATCACCCTGTTTGGCACAGCTGGGCTTGTTTTGTTGGTGGTGTGGTCAAATGACCTCAGAAAATACTTATTTTGAAGTATATTCCCTCTTGCTGAAATCAAGGCTGCTACTTGAAGGATAGGTAGGAGAATACACTCAAAGGCATTAGTTATAAATCAAACCAATCCTTTCTCTGCAAAGCCTTGATTTATGCATGTCAAATTAACTTTTCCAAACTTGCTGTAATTTATCTCAAACACGGCACTTCTCAAAAAAAAGGGAAATGAAATGTATTTGTGCTGTGCACTCAAGGTAAAATTTTTGAGTCAGTATTAATCAGGAGCAATGTGTTCCAGGATGAAGGGAACGTAATTCAGCAGATTCCTTTGGAGCAGCAGTTGTTCTCCTGGCTGACAGAGGGACCGGAAAAAATGGTAAGAAAACTTCTCCTTTTAACTGGAAAGTGTGTCTTCAATTCTCTCCCTCTCTCTTGTTTTTTTTTTTTTTTTTAATTCACTACATTAATAATCAGAAAATTCATATTGGGAGTTTTGATGGTGAAGTGTTGAACAGATAAAACAGATAAAGATTAAACTGTTTAACTGGAATTGTGTAATAGTAAAGAAAGTGTGATGGTTTATTACCTCCAGAGGTATAACTAATGTGTCATTTCTGCTGTTCTGCATGTACAAAAAATAGTTCTGGGGTCTGGGATAGATTTATTATTCTTCATTGATTGCCTCATTCTGTAGCAGGACGTTTCTGGCAGTAAAGCAGCAGAACTGTCACATCCATCATGATGTGTCAGAGATGTGTCAGGGCTGGGGCTCTTTTTTGAACTTTACTGCTCCTGAAAAATGTAGCTGAGCATTATAGGCAGAAGTCTGACATTTCCAAGATGAAAATCAATCTTTTTTTATGTGGTGATTCTCAAAGCAGACTTGAGCTTTGATTGCACAAAGGGTGGTTTCACACGTTGGGGGATACAACAGGGACGCCAAATAATTTGGGTAACAGATCTGGCAGGTGTTCTGTAATGAATATAAATTGGAGAAATGATCATAGAAGAGATACTCAAGTCAAGATGGCACAGCAAACATTGATCTGCTGCTGTCTCAGGTGGGAACCTGAATGTGTTTCTTTTTGGTTCGTGTATTTTTTTGTATTTCTCTTTAAAGCTGGGGATTAACCAGGTAAATACAGCCTACTGTGAATTTATATTTCATATTACACCTTATTTAGTGGGGGGGAAAGAAAAGAAGAATTGTTAAAACGAATTGCTGAAAGCATGAGAAGCAATGAGAGATCCTAATGCACTGGAAGGGAGGGCAGATGAAACACTTTGAGCTTTAAAATGAATGCTAAAAAATGTTCAAGCAATGTGTATAATTGTAAATACCTTGAAAAAAGAAAAGTCATTGTGTCACAGGTCCAGAGGTTCAGCACCTGGGCATTATGGTGTTATTAGAGACAAAAAGGACAGTTTTGTGCTGGTGGCTGTGTCTAGAGGCAGCAGAAACCTCAGGAGAAGGGCAGCATGGAGCCACAAACAGCCAGACAAGCACAAATTTTTAGATGCTGGGAAGATGTTTGGAAATAACGAGCAGAGCAGTCTTGTTTTCTCATATTTTTTTATTCAGGGAAATATCTAAATAAATAAGATTATGATGATGTGATACTCGGTTGTCCCCTTCCAAGAGGAAGGAGCATGGAAATTCCATGTAGTAGAGTCCACTTTCAAAGATCAGTTCAAGATAATCAGTTGCTATTGAAATCAGGAGGTTTCAGCGTGGTTGTTTCTCAATTTAGCCACTCAAATGTGCACTGATTTTCCCCACAAATAATGCCCTGTCAGCCACAAACCACTGACTCAATTTTGTTAAGGAGTTTAGCAAGGCATGAAGTGCATAATTAGGGGAGGAACGGTTTCATCCCTTTGAGTTTCTAGCAATTATTTAATTTAGGACAAACAGCAAAAGTCCCTAGAGCACATGAGTAGTCTGAAGTTTAAACAAGATGACAGCTTGGATGGATCAATAATTTCTCATCCCTACAGTTACTAATAATAAGGTGAAGAAAGAAATATTGGCTATTTCCAAGCTAAAGGCACTGAGAGAAGCAAATCCACTCCACTCCAGAGTGGACTTCATTAACACAGATTGCCTTCAGCCCATTAAGCCTCAGCACTGAGCTGTTTTAAGTAAGAGTTTGTTTCTAAAACTCTGGAAGCCAAGGAATTAAACCCCACCTGAGTTTTAAAAGCATGTTTTCTGAGCCTTAATAGAATGACACTTTGTCTTACTTTTGTGTCTCCAGTCATGCAGGAAATTAGAGGACTGGCTTCTTCCTGCAGACTTTGGGTTTCAGGCTTCAGGCTCAATTTGGCAGCTTATATTGCTCAAATTGGCTTGTAAATGAGATATTTGTTTCTAAAGTACGACTGATATCAACTTGCTTACAAATACTTACAACGTGGACATGTCTCTCATTTGACTCTGTAATTATATGATGGTTTTTCTTGTCAAGAGAGCTCAGAAACTTAATATTGATTTATGTTCCTGAGTTTCTGAAACAGCAATGTGTCATTGGTGAGCATAATTTAGTGTGGCCTTGTTTCTCCCCTCTAATCTTGTACGTGCCAAGCTTGAGCTCATTTGGGGCTGGAATGATCTCAAAAATCATTTAACCCTTGTGTGGGTGTGGTGACAGTGGCGTGGATGGAGATGATGTCATTGAGGTGTCTGATTTCTTTATGGTTATCTGTTTGCTACGAAATGATCTTTTCAGTCAAGGCCCTGAATAAACTCAGCATGGGAATTATTAACGTTCCAATCTCTTGGGTGTCCTGTGAGGCTTTATCTTCTCCTGACACAGCAGGAGGTGGACATGGGACATGGACACAGGACAATCCTGTGTCCAAAAGGCACTGGAGGTGCTGCAAGGTTCTGTGCTGACACCCCAAAGCCAGCCAGACCTTGAAGGGGTCTGTCAATGCCTTGTCAGTAAAGTCAGTTCCTCAACGATGCCCAAAATGTTTTTACAATTAAAATTTTAAAATGGCAGGTTTTGATGGAATAAAAACTCAAATGATCAGTCTTTCTTGATGAACAAGGAAAAAAAAAGGTAAAAAATCAAGGGACTATCTTCCAACACAATCCATTCTGGCACTCTGTAAGTCTATCATTAGTAGATTCTGTGTTGTAATGATACATTAAGGGGCAACTACATTTAAGGAACAGAGTGGCATGTTTGTTTTCTGTCAAGTTTTTCCCTTGTATTTGCATTCCAGACCATCTGTAGAGGCCCAGGCAAACTGTAGTCTGTGCCCTAAAATCTCTGTTGAAAGCACTGCACCACAACCCCCCAGTTCAAAGGAGACTGTCATTGAGCTGATGTGTTTAACATGCAGATAAATAAATGCACAAATCTGGTCCATATTTTCAGTTCCTTTTCATAGCAAAACTAAAATCATGATGGTGAGAACTGATTTCAGCTTTTGCATTAATAAATTGATAGGAATATTCCGAACATTAAATTCTCCTGGAATTTCTTCTGAAGCATGATGCATTATTTGAGAGACAGTTTGTGGGATGTGGAAATGAATTTTTGACACATGTTGATGTTGTGATCAGAGCTCTCAATTTCCCAGGATGAAATGAAAACGAGGAGCTGATCCAGCAGTGGCTGGATCAGGTGGACACTTGGTCATGGATACTTTTGTCTGTGTGCTGAACCTGGCCTGGGATCACACAAGAAGTGTGGGATGTAGGCAGGAGTTTGGGCTGCTTGGCTCCATTTGCATTGGGAGATTTTTTTTGTTAACTCGGTGTTAACCATTCAGATTTATTCAGCTCGGTGTGAAGTGTTGAGGTTTCAGCTGTGCTCACTCCAGGATAATTCCTGTCAGCTGCAAGGTTTGAGGAGCTTGTCCAACACAGCTTTCCTCTGAGGGCTGGTGGGATTGGGGGCAGTGGTGGGTTGCAGTTTTAAGAGAATCATCAGAAGCATGAGTTGAGGAGGAACACAGCAGAGAGAGGTGGTGGGGTGGGCAAAGCTCATGGAGCATTCCCAACTGCCTTGCTATGGGGACAACCCTGGGAACTGTTCATTTATTTGCTATCTGATGAGTGGAGCAGCGTTTCTGTGCCTTCATGGACTGACTGCTGTTAGAGGGGGTTGTTTATTATCAAGTTTTGTCCTTGTGGAGGGAGCCAGGCATGGCTCAAAGTGGTGCATTGGTCAGAGGGGAAGGTACCTGATGGGAAGTGTTCTGGCTGAGCTGCTGTGGTCAGGTAAAACAGGCCTCCTGCTGGAATGCTAGCCATGTGCAATTGTTCTTTCCTAGCTGCTCACAGCTGGGAAGTGCAGGATATACACCAGCAGTGATATCTGTTCAGTTTTTCTATCCAAATCCCCCTCCCAGATGTGCCTTTAATGACTCTTTAATTCTGAACCGTTTCCATCTCTGATAAAATTGCATTAATTACTCATATTCCTGTATTTGCTTTGCTATGGAACAGAAAAAAGTTTCTTTGTGTTACCGCACAGCATTCTGGAACAAACTGAAATCCAGGATCTGAAGTGTTTGTGTCATCACAGGAGATCTTTGAAGCACAGGCTGAAGCAGCAGAAGTGTTCTGAACTCACCTGGGGGTGCATTTGTTCCTTGAGGATTGCAAACAAAAGGATGTTTTCCCATCCTGTACTGGCAGATTTGCTGGCGGCAATATGTAGGGTGGGTCAGGTGACTATTCAGTGATGCTGTCACCCTTTAAGTTCGTTTAGGAGAGCGTGAGCCAGCAGGGGCTCCTTGCTACCTGTTGTAAACAAGGGGGAGTGTTAAGTTTCCCTTCACCTGCCCAGAACAGCCTTTCTGCAACAGCACCATCCCAATCCCCTTACACCTGTGTCCATGGAATGGCTTTGGAGCTGTTTTTATTCCAAAGCAGACTGTCAGAGGTGTGGGGAAGGGAAGGGGCTCTGTTTCCCCAGCGATGTTTTGGGACAGAGGGTCTGGATTGTTAAGAACAACCCAAAGCTTCCACGGTGTCATTTGCCTGTTGTTGGAGAAAATTTGTGTGGGACAGTTGATGGTGGACCTNGTGCCCTGGAGGGCTGGAGGTGGCACTCAGTGCTCTGGGCTGGGGACAAGGTGGGCATGGGGCACAGCTGGGACTCCATGGGCTGGGAGGGATTTTCCAGCCCCAGTGATTTTTGACTCTGCAGCAGGGCTTCTCTGGTAAAGAGGAGTTTGGTTTTCACAACTGAAAACAAGTAGTGTGTTTTTAAAAGCTAAAAATAATTTCAGATGTGTGGTCAATAGTAAAATCCTGCAATGCGTTTTTGTGTTCCTTCAATGCAGGGAGGCATTCACCTTTTGGGTTATTGGCACCTTTGATCTTAATAATTTCCTGAATTTTACTTGAGTTTTCTGTCAAGGACAGGTTGGATGGAGCCCTGAGCAACCTGTTCTTGACAGTAACATCCCTGCTCATGGCAGGGGGGTGGAATAGGAGATTTTTATGGTGCCTTCCCAACCATTCTGGGATTCTATGATTCTAATCTAGTGTTCCATCTTGCCAGAGAATAGCTGGTGAGTCAGAGGTAAATATTGGCAAGCATTCCATATGCCACAGTGGAATAATTTATGCTTGAAACAAGCTTGTGGATAGAGATCTCCTTTTTGAAGTGACAGCCCCTTCTCTCTGTAAAATGGGGGGAAAGGGCGGTGTATTTCCATCTCTTTTTTTTAAACCAACAGGTTTGTGTTATCAAACCTATTAAAAAAATATGTCTTGTCCCTAATGAATGTTTCTGATTCCTTCAAGGTTACAAACACATGGTTGCAAAGTATGAATCAGTCTGTTGAGGGTTGTCTCAAAATCGGAGGCAAATTTTGTCTGTTATGAAATTTAAAAATCTCTTAAATTTGTCTAAATTTATATATTAAATATATATGTATATACAACATTCATGTTTTAAAATATATTTGCCTAATATATTTTGCATAGAGAGTTTGAATATTGACTGACTGTATACAACCTCAGACTCCCTACCCTGGTATCTTAGAGAAGACTAACTTAAAACTTAATTTAGTCCCAGTTTTTATAAAGGATAAAAAGAAAAACAACTTTTTCTATGGCTGATGTGAAATTTTCTGCACTGCCTCGGCTTGAGGTTTACTGATTTCCACGTCTGTGATGTCAGGACTGGAGACAGGTACCTCAATCCCACCAGTTCTGTAGCATTGTGACACCAGGGGAGGTTCAAATCAGATATTAGGGGAAAAAAAATGTTGGAATCTGAAATGCAAGGAAATCTCAGAACTTTGGGCCTGTAAGCCAAAGCTTAGAATTAGACACAGGATTTGATCTGAGACCTTGGAAAAGGCTTCCAAACTTAAGTGCTAGAAGTGAGAATGTGGATTTATAGTTTAAAGCAGAGACATGTTAAGCTAAGCAGAGGAAAGTTTAGAGTTTTAGAGTTTAAGATATAGAAAAAGTAAAAGTAGTTACAGAGGTAAACAAGGAGTCTAGAATGCAGTACTGAAAGTTTGTGTTTCATAACATGATTAGCTAAGAATGCTTACACGGTAGCATGGGTCCAGAAGACAATATTTAAGGATTGAGTCAAAACCATAAATATCCATGTTGGCAGTATTTTATTGGCCAATAACTCCTTAAAAAGTAACTAGGGGTCTTGTGACCTTCTGAACCTGCTGTAATGAGGTGAGCCCAAGTCACACTTCCTGCCTATGTAGAAGATATGAAAAATAAACCACATCATCAAAAACAATCCAGAGGTCCCGTCTCAAATTCCTTCTAAGATTCCCCACAAGTGAATTTTCATAAAAAATCTCACTGGGAGTGGTCAGGCACTGGAATAAATTAGCTGGGCATTGGAATGAGCTGCCCAGGAAGGTGGTGGAGTCACCATCTCTGGAAGTGCTCAGAAGTTTTCTGGATGTGGGGTTTGGGACGTGGTTTAGGGATGATGCTGGTGGTGCTGGGGAGCAGCTGATGATCTTGAAGGTGCCTCCCAGCCTGGGTGACTTTGTGATTCTGGAAGCTGTGACATGAGCTTGTCAAGTTTAATTTGGGTTAATTTCTTCAGCTCCCAGGAGATCTGCTCTGTGTCTGGGTGACTCTGCCCGTGCTAGACTGATTTCCAGACCCAGACACGGAAAAGTTATAAGTAGCAGGGTAAATCCTGGGCAGCTACTGAATCTGTACAGCTCCCAGATGATCCCAGGGATCAGGCCACTGGAAATATTTGGTGAGCAAGCTTTTCCTTCAGTTTCTCAGGCAGCCAACTGATTGTGCCGAGCAAAGCAATGTTTTTAGGAGCATGATTTCTCAAGGGCTCTAATTGCTGTGTGCTGAGCAAGAGGGATATTGGATGTAATGCTAAAACTGCTTATTTATAAATTAATGTTATCTATTCAAAATTAGTGCTGTAGAGGGCTGATTGCCATTCCAGTCAGTGGTAATATGTTCCTTGAGAAGTCGTTAGTCATACTTTATTTTTCATTAAGTTGCTAATTTTGGTGGGGTTGTTTTTTCCATGTGACAAATTTTCTTCATATTTCAGGTTCAACTTCACCTGAGTTTAACCAATGACCCAATGCTTCATGTGCTAAGCACTGGAATGGGTTGCCCAGGGCAGTCCTGGAGTCACCATCCTGGAAATGTTCAAAAAATGAGAGGATGGGGCTCTTTCTGGTGGGGTTTAATGGTGGGATTTGATGGAAGGCTGGACTGGATGATCTTGGAGGTCTTTTCCAGCCTTATTGATTCAATGATTGCACGACCGTGGCAGCACTTCAGGTGATTTTACAGCTGTCATGATTTCTGTTTGCATTTCTTTCTTTCCCTTGCACTGCAGACACAAAGCTGAGGCAAAGCCCAGCCTAAATGGATCACTCTCAGTCTTCTTCCTAACAAAAGGGTGAAGAGAGCATAGCAGAAAAAAGACCTTGCTGCACTCATATCTTTTTGAAGCTGCTGCTTCTCCTCAGACTGGAATGTTTTCTGTTTAAATATTTATTTGCATTGCTTGTGGTAACTGCAGCGGTCCTTATGTGGGGGCATTCACCAGGATGAAGCATGAAAGCTCAGACTACTTTAAAGCAGATTATCTACTTGTGCTGTGGAGGCAAAATATCCATCTTTAATCAAATTACACATTATCTTTTGTTGCAGGCAAGTAGCTCCTCAGAAGAGATAGAGGTTGGAAAGATTATTAAAAAAAACCTATTCAGCAGCAGTCCATGGTCATGTTTAAGACCAGGCTGTGGTTCAGAACCCAGTAAATCTTGACTCTCATCCTGTTAAACCTGGCAGCAATTGGATTTACACTTCCCAAGATCAGGAAAAAATTAATTCAGAGAGAAGTAATGGTGTACATCCATATATTATGTCACATATATTATATTATATCCCGTATATTAAAAATGTGATAGCAGGGAGAAAAAGAGCAAGCATGTGGTATTGGTGTATGAGCACAGAGACTGAAGCAAGTATGAAATAATGGAAATAATGAAAACAGACAAAATCCATCCTAAAAAGAAAAAAAAGCAGTGCTGGAAATTAGGTTACCGGCATTGCCTTGATTCATTGAGTTGCCTGTGGCCAAAACATTCAACTCCTATATTTAAACACCTAAAACTGGACATAAAGGGAAGAAATACCTGATACCTAACTAGCAATTTTATTTTTTCTCTAAATGCAATGAATGCAACTTAAAATCTTTTAACCCCAAGTTGTTTTCTACTGAAACATGTGGGCAGGGATGTTGAAGTGCAAGTAGCTCCTATCAGTGTGTGGGTAGAGAGTTCCTTGCCAATTGCTCTTCAACAGGCGGGGGTTTAATACTCTATTAAGGGATTTTTCAGAACACCTTTATTCTATATATTCTATTAAGGTGTTTTTCAAAACACCTGAAAAAACCACAGATGACTGCCAGAAAGAACAGAAATATGTCTGAGTGTCAGCTATTTCCTGCAGGTTTCCAAGAGGTGAAATGGAGGTGCATGAGGTAAACACATCTATACCTCATGTGTAGGATTTTAGGGCAGAATCAGGGCACTAAAGGCAGGGAGCTCCTTCCTCCTGCTGCACAGTTTTCCTGAAAGATCCCTCTGGGCTGTGATCTGGTAGAGAAGAAATGGTCAAGGAATGGAATATGTTCATTTTCTGTATGAGTTTCCCCAAATTGTCTTCGTTAACAAATCAAGGACAGTGTGTGTGTCTTATTTTTAAAGGGAGAACTCATCGCCTCCTTGGGGCAGAAACTCTGGGGACAGGTGGAAAATGGACCTCCTGTCACTAAGGATGTTTTGTTTCAGTGTAGACATTGAAAAATAAGAGACCAGCTTAATAATATAAAAATTATCAGGCTAATTTGTTAATTAGACAAGGGGAGTCCCCACCACTGGAGGTGTCCAAGGAAGGCATGGACAGGGCACTCAGTGCTCTGGGCTGAGGACAAGGTTGGACTCCATTGGAGTCCTTTTTCAACCTAAATGATTCCATAAATCTAAATCCATTTGCTGTTTCTTCTCTCGTTCCTTTTTTTTTTTTTTTAATGTACTTTATTTCTGGAATATTTTATTTTATAAAATCTTTTTCCTTTTTATCATCTCCTGGCATTTAGCAAATTACATGTGGTATAGACACCACTTAGCTCACAAAATTTGAGCTATTTTCGGGTATTTTGTTTATTAAAGAGCTCTGGTTTGGAGGAAATACAATGATTACAGAAGTCTCTGAGGATTCAAGGAAATGAAAGCAGCATATGAGCAGTCTTTTCTGATAAAGCTGGAAAATGACTCAAAATGGTTTGAGCCAGAAATGTATAAAAATGACAAGGTTTTCTGGAGCTTGTGATTTTGGTGGCCTGACTCTCTTTATCTGATGTTATTTGGTGTGTCCCTGTGTCACGTTATCAACTTGTAGCATTTATTTATTAATTTGAAATAGAAGTATTTTTCAGGACTTCTGATCTGTCATGCTTTAAATCTAATAATACTCTTTATTTACCCCTGGGTTTCTATGTCTTCGTCTCACTCAACTTTTATCTCTGATTGCCCCATCACCTCAGATGTGTGAAGCTTTTGGTCTTGCCGAGAGAGAATTTTTGTCCATGAGCTATAATTTACCGATGGGCAAAAGTTCTGGAGAAAAATCCAGGAAATCTAACATTCCTCCCATCTTCAATTCTGTTATCAAGGCATGTATTTTATTAAATCACACACTCAAGTGCCAAGTAAGTACAAAGATGCAAAAATAACTGTGTGTTGCAGGATGAGTGTGTGAAATGAAAGATTTAAGCTGTAATTGTGTCCAAAACACTTTTTGATAATGAGTTCTTGGTTACCTGCTGAACTTTCAGGTGTGTGGTAAGGTAGAGTTTATCACAATCAAAAATCCCAATCTATTTTGAAGTACCTGAGGATTTTTCCTGAATTATAATCCTGTTGTGATCTGTCACAGGAAATTTGCGTGCCTGGAGTCAACAGGATCAGACCAAGAGAATATGAAAGGAAGGGGGAAAGGGGACATAAAACCAGAATATTTGATGAAAATTACTGCAGCCAGGCAAAAAGATAAGAGGGGAAATTGCATGTGATTATAGAAGAAAAATGGATCAAAATCTAAACAAACTCTGGCCCGAGAAGTCCCTGACCTGCAAACTTTTGGAAGCCAGGAGCTTATTTGGGTGAGACAAAAGGAATTTTCTCAGAGGAATTTTTCATTGAAAGGATTCTCACCTGATTTTCTGTAGTCAGAGTCTGAGTCACACAAAGAGTGGGAGAAAAGGAATGGAAAAATAAACTTAGCCCTTGATGTAGGGATTGCTTAGGGAGAGATCTATATGCAAAACAAACTGGTAAATAGAGCAGGAGCTAAATAACAGAATAGATGGAGTAATAGAAAAAGTAATTTGCATTATGAAATCAAGAGTAAATTAGGAGTGTTTGTTTAAATGACAAATGTTGACATTAGATCGAGGCGAAAAACCTGAAACAAAATATTCCTTGAAGGAAGCAATCAGTGTTGGGCTTAAGCACCCATGAATTGTTTTGGCTCGTGCAGTTTCATGCCTTGGGAAATCTTTTCCTTTTCAGATAATCAGGAGCAGCCAAGGCTGTAGTGCCACAGTGCAAGAGCACCTCCTCCATGCAGGAACTCCAGGGAGACCCGTTTGTATTTCCCTATAGAAGTTTCCAAAACCCCAATAAAAATCCCAGCCAAACTGCTGAACCAATGCCATCATTTTTTCTTCATTTTTTCACTCTGCATTTTCTGATCTGAGCCAGAGCTTTTCCCTCTTTGATTTAAGCTGGAATTTGATCCTTTAGGGAAGACCTTGGCTGCACAGGTCAGTGTCTGGATTTGAGGGCAGCTCCAGAGTGGAAAGTTCAAGGACAAGGGAGTTAAAAGGACCAGCAGATCTGTGACCCTGCTGTTGATTGTGAGGAGCAGTGTCACAGCAGTGTCACCTCAGGGCAGGTGAGCGGCTTTCAACAGCACAGGTGACTTTTAACTGAGATCCTGGGATTTATTTCCACAGGTCCAGAAGGGAGGAACATGCAGGGCCTGATGGCAAATCTCAATCATCTGTTCTTTTCCTTTTGGAAAGCATAACATTTTCTCCTCTACCTGTCAGCTTCTGTATAATTAATGCTGTCTTCCTGTTCTCTCAGCTCCCACATCTCTTCCTTCCCATGTCTCCATGACATTTCCTTTGCAAGTTTGAAGGAACTTCAAGGAATTTTTATTCCACTTAAAAGGCAAAAAAAAGTTCAAACTGTTTCTCCTATGACAGCAGAAACATCAGCTGTGGCTTTGCTTGAAAACTTGTGCATCATTTCCTGAGAATGGATTTAAACTTTCTCATTCCAGACCTCTCTGGGAGCAAGGCCTGGTCTAGTGGAAGATGTCCTTGCTCATGGCAGGAGGGTTGGACAGGAAGGTCTTTAAGGTCCTTTCTCAAACAGAGAAACAAAAATGGTCCCCATTCCAGCCATCCTTGTCCTCTCCTCAAAGGCCACTTAGCTGCCTCGGGAGGCACCACTGGAATCAGAGGTCTCTGTCAAGAAGCCTTTGGAAATCACTGGAACACTTGGAAGTGTTTTGAGTTGTCAAATACCAGCTCAAAACATGTGGTGGGACCACTGCTGGATCCATAAAAATTATATGCCCCCACTGCTGTTGAATTTGGACATTGTGTGGAGGATCTGGGAAACTGCTGGATGGATTCTGCACTTCCATACCCCAGCTGAGGTGTTAGGAACAGCTAACCCTGTTCAAAGGCTTCAGTGGGTGTGCCATCAACACATGGCAGCAGTGCATTTGTGCAGGAAACCCCCTTAAAAGCAGGGCTTGAATTGGTGTGTTTTTATAGACAAGTGACAGACATCAAAATGAGATCAGTCCCGGTGCTCCTCTGGTGCAGGAGCAGCAGGGAACTCCCTCCTGCTCTGAGGGTTACTGGGAATGTGTGATAAGAAGCGTTTCACATGTGTAAGCACCCTGAGCTTGAATCTCCCACTGCAGGCAGGGGCTGGCTGTCTCCACCTGCTTGCTCACGTGTCAGAAGAATTCTGGTGTGGTATAGAAAGAGCTGTAGTTGCAATAACATAAAGATTTTTGCCTATGGACAGGACAGGAATGTCAGTGGTAAAACGGACTTGATTCTCCAGCCAGATCTCTGTTCTCTTCCTTTGCACACTGTGTTTTAGGCACCAGGGGCCACATTTTCAGAGAATATATATTCACATCATTCCCTTGAGGCTTTGATGACTTACAAAGATCAGCTGTTTTATGAACTTAGCTGAGTATTTTTGGTCTTTTGAGGGTTATGTCACAGCCTTATCATTTCCTGCCATCATGTTTTGTATGAGTTCTGTTTCTCAGGGAAGCTCACGTGGCACTTGGGGACATGGTTTGGTCGTGGCCTTGGCAGTGCTGGGTTAACAGCTGGACTCAGTGATCTTGGAGTATTCCACCTTAAATAAATAACAATTCCAGGTGGAAGCACACCAGTTAAAACTCCCAGATTCTCAATCTCAGACTGGCTTACTTCACTGTGTGCTACAATTTACGCACAGGATTTGTTGATGTCTCAGGATTATTGTTAGATGGCATTCCTGGGTCACACATTCCAAAGATTTATGGCTGACTGTGTGTAAATAATGGGAGGTTATTGGGCATGCTGACTGCAGCATAAATTTTCTAAAATACACATCAATGTGAGGTTCTTTCAGCTTAATATGCAGTTTTGTTTCTTTGCTCTTCCCAAAATTTGATTAATCTGATATCTTGGTACCTTTAAACCATCCCAGCAGCTCAGACAGATTGCAGATGCTAAACCTTATGTTCACCTCATAAAAATATTACTGAAAATTACTGGCAACATCTGACTTGAATGTAGCTGTATCTTGGTCTGTTTCTATTCTCTGAAACTCAGTAGGATCTAGAAAATCAAAATCTAGGAAATGTATAATCAGTAGTTTTTGAAGTTAAGAGCATCAGCATGGGCATCTACCTTTATGCTTGCTTTCTTCTTTTTTTTAATTTTTTTTTTCATAAATTACTGCTGAGTGGGAAGGATTTCCAACCCTTTTCAGATAGAGCCCAAAATATCGTTTACTTGTTTTGATANCAGCACAGAATCTGAAAAATATAAAAGCTAAAACCTGAGGCATCAGTTTCTCAACCCAAATATCTTCTGGTTTTCCTTCCCTCACCATGGTTTTTATCCATTACTACACAGACTGCTCATCCTTAGGGTATTGGTCTATATCCACTCAGTTCGAGTTGGAATTGCTCCCCACCCATCAGGAAACTTCCTTTGTCCTGATCCCAACCCAAACAAGCTCCATCCTTCTGTATTTTCACCTTTTGCCATTATGTAGGAACAGATGACCTTCAAAGAGGAAAAATAAATCTTTACTTGGACAGTTCTTCCCACATAAAACATGGGGCTGTTCTGTGGTGGTGTTGTCCGCGTCCCGTGGTCCAAAGAATTGGGTGAACTCAATTCCTGACAAAGAATTGAGTGAATTTCTGTCAATTTGTCTTTCTGCAGAGCTTAGTAGTGTGATCTTCTGCAGTGAGTCCCCATTCCTGGAGGTTTCTAGAAGACACAGAGAGGTGGCTCTTGGGGACAGGGGTTAGTGGTGAACGTGGCAGTGCTGGGAGAGTGGTGGATTCGCTGGTCCTGGAGAGCTTTCCCAATCCAAACCATTCCATGGCTCCATGATTAATGATCTCTAACATCAACTGCTTTAATTCTGAACACACAACATGGTGCTCGTAAAACTTTATAGAAGTGTCAGTAGCTTTGCTGGCTTGGGGAAGGTTATTTTTTTGCAACAGTGGCCACACTGTTAATATGGGTCATTTAAAGGTTCATTAAATCTGCTTCCTGGGGCCTTGATAACACAGTGCTGGCAGGGAATAACAACAACTGTGATTTCCTACAGTTGTCTTGAAAAACGTGTTTCTGTGGTATTTGTTGGAATGTCGGGTTGCCAAAATCGAGGGAAGTACCCTCAGAGAGCTGGGGTGTGCCTGTAGTTCTTTAGAATAAAACCCTCCACTCTCCTGCCCCTCAGTGAGGTTATCACTACATTACATTACTGAAGTGATAATGGCTATCACTCATTTAAAAGAAGCTGGTATGAAAAAGCCGATCTGTTGGGAGCTTTGGGAATTCTAATTGACAAAATCAATAAGCTCCCAGCTAGAATAGCACCTCTCTTTTTTTAATTTTCCACAATTGCATAGCAGGGAATGATTTATCACCTGGCTTCCTGTTTTTAACAGTTTTTCCAATAGTTCTTTCTCATTGCTAACCCCAAAAATGTGCCTAGCTGCTCCGAGACAGAGAATACATGAGAGCTATAAATACTTTTTAAGTCTTTTGTTGCTTTATTATTTCAAGGGTAGCAATTTGAGACTACAGGTCAAATAGATGCTGTCATAACCTCTGTCTGCTCACTGCTCCCTGGAGCTGCTGTGACAGGCTGGACCCACCTTCCTTTCACTGAGTTCAGTGGAGTGTGTGGTACCTACACTTCAATTGGAATGGACAGGGCAGCGTTTCACACCTCCTGCCTCAGCCTGAGGGACTCTCTTCCTAATCAAGTTCTTCTACAAAGTCAATAAAAATGTGGTTGTAGGAAGCACTTGACAAATCACAGGTGAATGCTAATCCTGAGAGGTGAACTTCCATAGAGCTCAGTGATCATTTCAAATTGGGCGATAATGAACATTTACACAAGTCTGATGCTCATATGACATAAAGATGGGCTGGAGACCCACAGAGTTGCTATGCAGTTATGAAAGTCCAAAGCAGCTGTTTCCAGAGGTCAGGCCTGTGAGGCCACTGTTTATTCGTGACTGACTATGATATGCAAACAAGGAGAAGTCACATGAATCGATCCTTAATCACTGCAAAACCCAAGAAAGCAGATGGAGTGATCTCTGAAAGCATTTTTGTTTAAAAGAGAGTTAAATGTGCTGCTAGATTTGTTTGCCTTACCTTAGGAAGTCTTGATTAGATAGAGAAAATAGGTTGTTCATCATAATGTGTTTTCCTACTTAGCCAGTTACAGGCAGTGCAGACCATGGAAGAAATCAAAGCAGCATGATGAGATATAGCACTGAAGATGAGATTTTTTTATAAATGCCCATGCTTTAAATTATTTTGTTATTTATAGAAAACTGATTTGGAAATTAATTCAATAACCTCCCCCCAAAAAAAAAAAAACCAAAAAAACCTAAACCATACAAAGCAATATCTTTCTGGAATGTCTGGTCTTATGTCTGGAACTGCAGTTTTGTCTGCCATTCTGCCTCCATTGGAAATTGTGTTTAGGGCCAACTCTCTGGCTTTCTTCTCCTTTTAGCCCCAGGCTGCATCGTTCCCTAAACTGAATCTAGGAACTCTCTGGTCCCCAAGGATTGAGGAGGGCCAGCTCACCCTGCCAGAACTCCAGCTTGCAGAGGGCATGATTGGGGGTGAGTCCCACCACAGGATTTCTCAGCTGTCAGGAGCTGTCTCTCAGCTGTGGTTGGACCCACACAAAGAATTTAGAATTCTTTCCTCTTCCATCAGTGGATGGGATCAGCACACAGGACTGCTCCCAGATGGAGAATAAACCTCATGGAGAATAAACCCTGCAGAAGTTAGCAAAGTTGCAGATGTTTTCAGAGGGAATCAGTTTGGTTCTGCTATATTTGTCCCAGGAGCACAGTCCTATTTTAATGGGACTTCAGGGAACTGAATTCAGGAAGAATTGGTTTATAGCAGGGGTTGAACTGTAATCAAAACAAATGGGGGAAAAAAAAAAAAGGAAGATGAATCATGACTCTGGTCATCATCTAAGGGTTGGGCAGCTTCCCAGTGCCACAGCTGATGCCATGGGCAGATGTACAGGACAAATTATGCAAATTATGGATTATCTAGCACTGGCCTGGCTACCAGAGTTTAATGCTGCCCTGGTGCCAGTCTTGGGCTTTGGGAAACTCCTGCAGGATTTTTTTTTTCTCACAGTGCTGGAAGTTAGACCTCCTGTGCCTCTTGGTAAGATTGTGATAGTTTCCTCAGGAAACATGTTCAGTGCTGGAACATGTGTGTGCTCTGGCATGGAATTCCAGCCCTGTCCACTTAAAATAGAAGGGATATCACTTACTTCTCACCCAAACTTATTTATCTGAACTCTTCTGCTGGATCTGGAACTCTTCCTCTGTCATGCTGTTGCCTTACACCTAGTTTCTTCCTTATTCTTTTATGATCATTTGCCTAACAAAGTTTTTGATTCTCTTAGAGCAAGCAACTCTTGATTTTGCTATTTTTGAGGAAGTCTCAATAATTTCCTGTGATCCTGCACAGCAATTTCAGCTGTGCTGTGTGGAATTCAGTGATTGTGTTCTACTTCATCTTCATGTGTCTTAGAATCATTTAGATGACAAAAGATCTCTAAGATCATCCAAGTCCAAGCATTCCTCCAGCATTGCAAAGGCCACCCATGTCCCCAAGCGCCACATCCATATGGCTTTTAAATCTCTACAAGGATTGATGGGGACTCCAAAGCTCCCTGGGCAGCCCCTGCCAAGGCCTGAGCACCCTTTCCATGGAGAAATTCCTGCTGCTGTCCAAGCTGAGCCTCCCCTGGCACAGCTTGAGGCCGTTTCCCCTTGTCCTGTCCCTGTTCCCTGGGAGCAGAGCCCGACCCCCCCTGGCTGTCCCCTCCTGGCAGGGACTTGTGCAGAGCCACAGGGTCCCCCCTGAGCCTCCTTTTCTCCAGGCTGAGCCCCTTTCCCAGCTCCCTCAGCCTCTCCTGGGGCTCCAGCCCCTTCCCAGCTCCGTTCCCTTCCCTGGACACGCTCCAGCCCCTCCAGGGCTCTCTGGCCGGGAGGGCCCAGAACTGGACACAGCCCTCGAGGTCCCTCAGCAGGGCCAGCCCAGGGGACAGGCCCTGCCCTGGGCCTGTGGCCACCCCATGGCTGGCACAGCCCAGGGGCCATTGGCCTCGTGCCCCCCTGGGCACCCCTGGGCTCCTGTCCAGACGCTGGCACAGCACCCCCAGGGCCTTTCCAGCCCCTCTGCCCAGCCTGGAGCTGCAGGGCCTGGAATGACCCCAGGGCAGGACCCAACTGTGCCATATTATGTTGCTCTGTAATGCATATCCGTATAGAATCCTCTTTTCTGTCGGCATCAGGGAATGATGATATCATTCACTGGAAATTATGATGTCTTGGCAAGGTATTTTGGTGTTCCATAAATGTGTAAACTCTGTTAAATCTTCAAAATATAAGCCCCGGACAGGCAGTGGGTTGACAACATGATTCTCTTAGGGCTGCTGTGCTGTCAGCAGCCCTTTCCTGGGTGTTGTCTCCTGTCAAGCACCTGAGAAAAAGCGCTTGGTGTGGGCTTAAGGTGTGATGTTCCTACAAACAGGATTTTCATTGTGTGCTGCAGGTATTTCTCAGCTGTTTCCCTGTTTTCTGTTTGCTCTGGCTTCTCCTTATCTCCCATTCCTGCCGTAGTTTCCCATAGCACAAGGTACCTCTCACAACCTGCAGTAGCTCCGAAGCCCTGGGCTCCTGGCCAGGTTTTTATTATTGTTCTTATGAACTGTTAACTCTCCTTTTTCAAAGGTGCAGGAAATAGGCAGACCTGGAGGGTTTTACTTGTACAGCTCTTCTGTCTTTGGTTTCTCCTGGCAACACTTTGTTCTCAACATCTCTTGTTTGTGTGGAAAGGGATTTTTATTCCCTTGGTGCTGGTCACAATTCTGAGCAGCGTCTTTCACCCTCCCACCCCTCACTGTGCTCAAATGCCTGTTTCTGAAATATCAACAACAAATCTGTATTAAAATTTGTGAAGACACATTCAAAGAACTCAAGAGTAAATTAGAAGTATAATTCTCTCTCTCTGTTATTTTAAAATGTTATATTGGATTTCCATAAGTGTCATCCTAATATACTTCAAGGACTATTTTGTTCTAGGTGTTTCCAAACAATGGAATTAAAAATTTAACGCAAACACAGGATAGTGCCTTTAGTATTCTTAATTTCAGTTAGCAAGGAAAAAAAATAGGTTTTCCATTGCTAATGTCCAGAGAAGCTGTGGCTGCCCCTGGATCCCTGGAAGTGCCCAAGGCCAGGTTGGATGGGGCTTGGAGCAACCTGGGATAGTGGGAGGTGTCCCTGCCCATGGCAGGGGTGGCACTGGATGGGCTTTAAGGTCCTTTCTAACCCAAACCCCTCTATGATTCCATGATAAAATTGCTGAAATATTTAACAGCTGCTTCATCCTAATGCTTTGTCACTCTGATGTGGAACTGGATTTCCTCTGTGCATTTTGTGGTCATAATCTGTAGTATTTCAAATGCTGTTGCCTTATTCCACATGCAGGTGACTTCTGTGGGTATTTGGGAATAGAGCACTTTGTTCTGGTACAAAGTGTAGTTGACTCCATTTTTTCCTCGGGGATAATGGATAATCATGTCAATACACAATAAGAAATAAAAAATCAAACAGTGTTTGTTCATTCTCCTTTTGATTCCAGCGGAATGCAGAAAAGATGAAATTGCATTGCTTCATTGTAAAATTAACTCGGGTATTTGAGTGGGTATCTCTTCTCTCTGCCATCTCCCTGTGCCACAAAACTTGTCATTTCCCAACCAGAGAAGATCTAGCTGTCTAACTTATTGAGTGCACCATGTGTCCCCCACACCCTTGGAACAGAAATTCTTCAGCACAGCAGGGCCAGGAGCTCCTGGAGCGGGGCCAGCGGAGGCTGCGCAGCTGAGGAAGGGCCTGGAGCATCTGGGTGCCCAGGAAAGGCTGAGGGAGCTGGGGCTGTTCAGCCTGGAGAGGAGCCCCAGCTGAGAGGGGCCCTCAGCCCTGGGTGTCCCTGTGTGCAGGGAGGGGCAGAGCAGGGCCCAGGCTCTGCTCCGGGGCCCAGCAATGGCACCAGAGCCACGGGCAGGGACTGAGCCCAGCAATTCCCCTGCACAGGAGGCACAACTTCTGCCCTGGGCACTGCCCAGCCCTGAGCACATTGTCCAGAGAGGCTCTGGGCTCTCCTCCCTGGGGCTGGTGCAGAGCTGTGTGCACACAATGCTGTGCCCTGTGCTCTGGGATGGCCCTGCTGGAGCAGGGAGGTGCCACCAGGTGCCCACTCAGCTCCTGCAGCCTGAGTGATTCTGTGGAAATGATTCTGTGGAAATTTCTGTGGAAATTCCTAAGGGAATAAGCTAAAGGTGAAGGAGCCCTTTGCTAAAAAGCTGGGAAGGGGAAGGGACCATTAGCAGGCCACTGAGCTCCTGCAGAGGTTTGTAAATCAGAGCTGCTGGGGAAGGAGGGAGCTTAGGACCAACACTCAGAGCCAAACAGTGGAAAATTTGCTTAGGCACTTAAGCACTTCGGGTGCATTTTGGAGAAACACAGTTTAAGGCAGTAAATAAACTTGCAGTGAGTGGTTCTGCCAATGATATGATGTGATGTTGGAATTTTTGCTCTCATGGCAGCAGAACTGGTAGCAGGTGCCTGGAAGAGAAGTAGGAACTCCCATGGAAGTGCCATAACAGCTGTAGTTAAACCAAAATGAAAGAAAAACTGGGTCTTCAAATTTGTGCTTTCATTCTGTCACAGCTTTTTGGACTAACTCCTTAGGGTTTTATTAATACTGAAGGAATAAGTTGAGACATTTTTATAACTCTGATTTCCTTTAGGTAATCAGAGTTATAAAGTAAATCAGAGTTTCCTCCAGGAAATGAAGTTTCTGATAGCAGCGTTCAAATTCCTTACTGCTTATTTGTAAGTCCAAAGATGGATTCGTTTATTTAAACACCAACAGGTCTTGGCAGAAATGAAAGGCTGATGATCATCTTTTCTTACCAGTGAACCCGCTGTGAAAATTGTTCTGTCATTGGAAATTCTCCTGATGGGCTCTTCCCAGTTAGTGGCACTCTGGAGATGGGTGGCACTCAGTCCTTGAGTGGTTCTTAGCCTGCAGAATGACAGAGCCATTTTATTTCATGGAATCACAGGATCACTGAGGTTGGAAAAGACCTGCAAGATCGTTGAGTCCAACCTTTGACCTAACACCACCACGTTCACTAAACCATTTTGTGCAGTGCCATGTCCTCATTCCTCACACTAGACCAGAACATGTTAGATTAGAAAACTGGAAACAAATGTGTTAAAGGAAATAGAGGAAATACAGTGCTGTGGATAAATTTTTTTTGTAATTATACTAATAGATAAATTTTTATATGTTTTGTTTTCTCACCTCTCTGTTAATTAAGACACCTGCTTATTCATGAGTTAGATAACAAGTGAAAGTGGTGTCCTCCACATGTTCATTTCTGCTCTTCCATCCAGGGGGACTTTTTTTGCTTGCTTAAAGAGCAATTAAGACAAAAGTAATCATAGAACAAGGCCATTGCAAACAAACAAACAAAAAAAAAAAGGCAATTGTGTATTTTCCCAGTGAGCAGAAAAGAGAAAGACTTCACCTTGTTTCCTGATTGCTGCTGACAAAGCAAACAGCCACCTCCAGGATTTGCAAAATGTATCCTTGTCACATTCTTCTCTTGACCAGGAGAGCTGGAGAGAGACTTTGGACAAGGCATGGAGGGAAAAGACAAGAAGGAATGGCTTCAAATAGACAGAGAGGAAATTTGGGTGTGATATATGGAATTGTTCCCTGGGAGGGTGGGCAGGCCCTGGCACAGGGTGCCCAGAGAAGCTGTGGCTGCCCCTGGATCCCTGGCAGTGCCCAAGGCCAGGCTGGGCTTTGGGGCTTGGAGCAGCCTGGGACAGTGGAAGGTGTCCCTGCCCAGGGCAGGGGTGGCACTGGATGGGCTTTAAGGTCCCCTCCAACCCAAACCAGTCTGACATTTTACGAACAGGTGAGAATCCCCTTTTCCTTAAGTCTCCAAAGGTATCTGTAACAGCTCACATCATGGGATAAATGGGTAAAACTTAATTGCTTGTTTCTTGTAAAACATCAAAGGCAGTGTCCTGCCACCAGCACACCAGAATTTGAATTGTGTCCATGCAACATTCTTCACAAAACCTTATCTTGTAGTTTAGGGGAAGTGTCTCCATTAAAAAAATAAAAAAAACTTGATCAAGGAAAGCATAACTAAATATAAATACATGGAACTACCACAATATATTCAAAGAAAATAAACCAGCAAAACACTCAGCTCTGGAAAGCCTCACAGGTGCTGGAATCTGACATTGCCTGAGACAATGTGGGGTAAAGAATTGCAGCCATTTTTCTTATTCTGCATGACAGAATATCCAACATGTAATGGGATGGGGATTGCCATGGTACTTATGCTGGTTTTGGCTGGGGTAGGGTTAATTTTCTTCCCAGTGGCTGGAATGGGGCTGTGTTTTTGATTTGTGTTGTGCTCTTGTGCTCCACAAACCCATCCTACCTGGCTTTCAAAGCACCTCTGGAAAAAGTGTTTCAAAAACTTTGATGACCTTCACAGGTCTTGGTTTAGAGACAAATTTAGGAGAAAATGCTCTGGAATTAGTGTTTCCTCTAAAGAAAAAGGGCTTCAGCAGTCCCTTATCTGCCAATGAGAATATGAATACCAGGGGGTGAAAGTGAAAAGAAACCAACTTTGTTGACAAAGTGCCCGTATGGCATGGGAAAAAAAAAAGGCTAAATGCTAGATACTGAACCACCAGAACCTTACCTACACCCCCCCGCTCACATAAATACACACACCCACCCACAGCAGAACAAAAAATCCCAAAATGCCAGGGGAAGAAATGCCAAAATGCCAGGGGAAGAAACAAACTGGCTGGCCACATGGCGGGGGGGAACAAAATGGCACCGGCTTTTTGTCTCAGGGAAGGGAAAAGTTCACACAGCAGCTCCAGATGGGAACCTGCTGAACCTCTGGTGTTGGTCTCCTCCTCCCAGCAGAGAAAGCTGGTGGATTTTGGTGCCCTTTCTCTTGTTGGTTCAGCTTTTCCCGAGGTCTGGGGCTGGGCAGAGTGGTTCCTGTGGCTCTCCACAGATCCCAGCTGACCGTCTCCCGGCCATTGTCTGATCTGGGACCAAAACCAACCCAAACAGTTCAAGAAAACACAAAAGCCACTGAAGGATTGCTGCTGCAGTCTCTCCAGGCCAGGGAGAGGGGAAAAAGAAACCTCTTGCTTCAGCCAACAAAAGCCCCAGCTGGCTAAGGAACAGAGTCCCCGCTGATCTGCACCACACTGAGCGGGCCGGGAGCGCGGCTGTGAACAAAACCCGCGTGGGAGCTCCAAGGATCCCACCCCTACTCCAGACCCAGCTACAGCAGCCACTCCTGGGCATAAAGCAGACCATTAGGGAATAGAGTAGCACCATAAAAACACCCCAAGACAACAGGAGGGGTTTGAAGCACATGATCCTGTTGGAGTCACAGAAGAAACAACCAGGGAAAGGGATTCTCTGCTTCAAATGCAGAAAGCACAAAAAAAGAGCCCAGCCCTTCTTTCTACAAATCAACAGCCTACAAACTCCAAGGAATGCTTTTCCAGCATTGTTGCCTACCCACTGCTCCCTTGGCAGCACTTTTTGTGAATGATGCAGCACAACAGGAAGTAACCAATTTTTTTTCCCTCTACAGTCCTACAAACTCCTCTTCGTGTGCCCATCGTCAAATGCAGTAGGAGTTTCACAATAAGAAACCTCTCCGAGCTACAAATTCAATCCCCTGGGAGGAAGTTCAGCACTTATCAGCATCTTCCTCCTTTTTTATTAGAAATGAAGGCACGATCCTGAAGTAAAAGGAAACATATTGGCAACTGTCAGCTCTTGGGAAGGCATCACAAATAATTTTGTCATGAAACTAAGTGTACAGCCCATAGCAGTGCTGTTATTTAAGTCAGTTAACACCCTTGGAGTGATATCTCACAATTATTTCACCCCAGCCCCCAGGAACTGCTGCTTTCAGGTAATTTGGAATATAAGGAGTTATCAAAATGTAGTCGGTGTTTTCTGCTTTAGAGAAGAAAATAAATTGGATTTTAGTTGTTTTCTCATACTGTGCCAATCTCTGGCCCTGAAAGCGAGCAGTCCTTTTTGCAGACTTTTACTCATTTTCTTTATTAAAAATAACTGCAATACAAGCACAAACACCTGCAGCCACATAAGATCTGTGATATTTTAATAACATTTGCTAATCATTTTCTTGTCCTTTGTAACTCCTTTGAAGCTCAGTTTCTTACAACTGCATCCTAATACACATCTTCTTTTAATATCACTGTTTTCAAAATGTCAAATTAATTCTTTAACGATCTTGTTGACACCCGAAATCTTTTGAGCTTCCATCAGATAAAACAAAGCTCTCTTAGCACGGCATCAATCTCCAAACATTATTAACTTTTTCTTCGTGTTTTGTGCAGACACCTGAAATATTACATGCAATTAAGAGCCTTTTGATCTTCAAAGGCTGACGTGCAGGGGCTGAAACGATCCCTGGGTGCCAGAGTCACAGGGACATCTGCTCTTGGATTAATTTTCCAAACCCCAGACAATTTCCACTGATTTCACAATATATCCTGCATTAAATACGTCTGGACTTTTTACCAAATAGATGAAAGAAGACAGTAAAGCTTCTTTGTCTCTCCTGATTGGTTTAAAAATCGACTGTAGCATATTTTTAAATTGATATTTGACCTAATGTTTTAAATAATCAGAACTATTTAGCAGTCCAAAATCATGACAATTAATACAAGGTCCAACAGCCAGTAAATACTGAATTTTCCAAACAAAACCCCCCTTTTCCAGGTGCTCTTGTTGTTCCTTTAGACAAGGCTCGTTGAAGGCTGGGTGGCCACATGTTTCAGGGTGGCAAAAATGGGGCTTTTCTGGCTCCAAAAGTTGAGCCAATCGCTTGAACAGATGAATCAGAGTTATGATGTACTGAGACCATCCCAAGTTAATCAGAGATGAGATGGTGGGAAATCCAGAATCTTCTGTATGGGATTGAAAATCGAGTGATCCTACATGCTGTGGCCCCAAATCCGTGGGGTTTGGCAGGACTGGGACAATATTCCTTTGCCATTCACAACTTACCCAATTGCTTTGCTGCCAGCTGAATACGTGGTTTAAATCCCATATCCAATGATCAAATAGCCCCAGGCACAAAACTCTTCCTAAATTAAAGTGTTGAATATCTGAAGGCCTTTTATGGCTGTGAGCTCTACATTGAGTGTGGACAATACAAATGAGGGCAGAGCGACAACAGTTATAATGATAAAAAAATTCTAATTTATAATTTCACCATTTGCTTGTCATGGGAAACACATGGAAAAATACTTCCCTGAATGAATCTAGAGTGAAATTCGAAATTAGATCTGCACTCATCAGAGGAAGATGTTTCTGGAAAAATCTCTAAAAAGCAACAACCCACCACTCAGCTGGAACTTGATTTCCTGCAAGGAAGTGCACGGTGGGATTGCTTGGAGAAAAGCCACGGGGAAATTCCTGGTCCTCACATTCTTTTTGAAGGGAAAACTCCCCAAATGGGTAAGAAATATTCAAGTACTTCTGAAAAGCTCAAGTATTTCTAGAGCCCTGCCAAGGGAGTGGAGATCTCCATCACAAAATGAAGACTTCATTTCAGTGGGAGAAAAAAAATTCATTGGGAAGATAAATCCTGTGAAAGATGAAGAACAGTGCAGTAGTTGAAAGAGAAGGAGAAGGAACATAAAGCCATCCTAATTCCATTTAAAAGCACAATATAGAATTTTGTATAGCCTTAAAAACTCCTGATAATTCACAAACAGCCAAAGAAGAAACACACTTCATATGTCAGCTATAGATAACTCCTATATTGAGCTGCTTCCCTGCTGCTTCCCTGGTTATTGTATTGCTCTTCCAAGCCTCCCTAAGTCCTTGCCTCATAAACCACGGAGATAATTCCAATATATTATCCCCATCATCATCTGTTTACAGACCTTTATGATCCATGCTCATTCCAAACCAGTTTTCCCACTTGCCTGTATTGACATGAATTTTGCCACAGGGTCACAGCCTAGGCTGGCTCAGCCCTTGGGCTCAGTGAGGATCTTTAGGTACAATCTGAATTAATACAAATGAGCAAAGGACCCTGAGGAGCTTCCAAACCACTGACATAAAAAAAATCTGTGTATTTCCTCCTGTGCACGTGGTACTAAACCCACAGAAGTTTGTAGACAAAGCAGGCCTTAGAAACATCCAAAATCTCTTAATTTTTCTCTTATTTCAGGAAAAAAACCTAATATCTTCAGTTTTTTTCTTGTAAGTCACATTACAGAGAGCTGTGTCCTCTTACTTTTCCTTCCACATATAACCACCTACTTCCATATCCATGGAAGCATTCCAGCTGCAAAGAAACATCTCCTGACGTAATTTTGAAAAATTACAGCAAGAGATTTTTTTTTCTCCTGTTCCTCTTCTGCTTCTATTAAAAAAAAAAAAATAGTATTTGATCCAATTTCTTGATTTCCAGATGAATAAACTGGTCTTGGTTCACAGAGCTGGGAATTGCTATTAACTGATAGTAGAAATAAATAGACCAAAAGTATTTTTAAAAATATCATGTCAAATTTTGGTTTTAGTTCTAAAAGCTAGATTTGATTAAGTAATCAAATACTTTTTTATCTTCATATTAACCAAAGGAAATTTGAGAACATTTAGTATTAGCATCTATTAAATGAAAATTACAGATATGAAAAGTCCTAGTTTTCATTTCAGGATTGGCCTGCATGTTTAAAATAGATTGGCTAATGCTCCAGAGATGTGAAACATTGGGCCTGAGATTGGTTTGGGGTTGGCATTTCTGGCTGGTTGGTTTTTGCTGCAAAACACTCTAAATCCAAACTGTTCCATGTTGTGGGAGGAGCAGCCCGGATGTAACATCGTGCTCTCATAACCAGGAATAAACCACAGCTTGTGAGTTGAAGAAAAAACTTTTCAAGACCATTTTGGGGAAGTATCTTCTGCATTTAACTGGAGATGGGAAGATTTCAGCAGAGTTTTTCCTACTACTTTTAAAGAAACACTTTGATCCTCTGTCCTTTAGCCAGCCTTAGGAAAATTAAAAACTCCCACATTTTCCTTTGGAATATCTCTGCCTTTTTGCTTGGGAAAAAGGGGGTCTTGCTGAGTTATCACTCAGGCACACACATCCCCTGGGGCACAAACCCAGCAGGGGCTGGGTCTCCTCTTGCATCTGCTCCCAGAGGGGAGGTGAAAGGACACCCTGGCTGGGAGCTTTATCCAGCCTTTCTTCCCTTTGGAAAAAGCCCTTTGTAGGCACCCCACAGGTTTGGAACTCTGCTGTGAAAGTGAAGTTACCACAGGACTGGGGAGCAGATCTCAGACACCATTTTCAGCAAATCACAAAATCCCAGAATGGTTTGGGTTGGAAAGGACCTTAAATCCCATCCAGTGGCTTCCCATCCCATGGGCAGGGACACCTTCCACTGTCCCAGGCTGCTCCAAGCCCCAAAGTCCAGCCTGGCCTTGGGCACTGCCAGGGATCCAGGGGCAGCCACAGCTTCTCTGGGCACCCTGTGCCAGGGCCTGCCCACCCTCCCAGGGAACAACTCCCAATTCCCAATATCCCATCCATCCCTGCCCTCTGGCACTGGGAAGCCATTGCCCCTTTTCCAGTCACTCCCACCCTTGTCCAAAGTTCATTCCCACCTGTCCTGCTTTTCTTCCTCCTGTCATTTTCCTGCTCATGAGAAGCTCCACTTCTTTTCCTATTCTCCACTGTTAAATTCTCCTGCCTGTAGCAGAAAATATTCAGTCTCTTGATTTTCATGAACAGCTGGTGCACAGCCAGGACTTCTTGCCAGGCTTAAAAAAAAAGAGGAATTTTTATCTCAGTGATATTTGTTTTCTTTCTGGTGACTCAGGAACAGTCCCTGCTTAGGCCTTTTTCTCTCACACATTTGATGATTCCTCTAAATCAGTGTAAGAGGAAATCAAGAGATTCCCTTCCCCACCTTGCTGCACATTGAGCTACATATAAGCAGTATGAATCTAAATTTTATGGAACACTGACATTAGTGGAAATATTTGTATTTCTGGAGGTAAAAATCTGTTTTTGCACAATAGAAGTCCTCAGTCTCTTCAGCACCAGCTGTTTAAAGAGGAGCTAAAGCTATCCAGCCAATAATTCCTAAGGAATGGAGGTAATTTCTATTGAAACTGTACATTGTTTTAATCTGACAGAATTCTTAGAAATTATTAATGTTCCTCACTCTTTTCTAAGCTTACATGAGGAACACTCCAGGATATTGCAGGAGGATGTACCTCAATTGAAAATATAGATTTCTTCTTTTTTGCTTTTAACAAGCATTTGTTTTCTTAATGCTATAACTAAGTGGAGGGAGCAGGGTTTGAAGGGTAAGTTTTTCTTTTTTTTCTGCATTCCCTAATGTTTCCAGGTATTCCAAAAGCATGGAAGCACATTTTCCCTCCACTGACAGGGGCAGTGGCTCAGTGACTGCCTCAGTTATCATGGAAGCTAAAGCTGATTTAATCGATGCACCCTTATTCCTTCCTGAGCTCTGGGCCTGCATGATTTGACTTGACAAGTTCTTCATCATTTTTTTTTGTGATTTTACATCCCCTTCAGGATGCAGTTCCCCAATTCCATGTGGGAATTGTCAGGTAGCATCTGGTGAAACGAAGCTGACAAGTGTATTCTGTCAGGTTTAGTAAATTAACATGTGAAGAAGTCAGGCTTTGGGATGGGTGATAGCATCTACAGGAGGCTTTTCTGCCTTAGAGAGCCAGAAAAGAAGCTCTCTGTCTCTGGCACAGCATCAGGCTTGAGGTGACAGATTTTACATTTTCTATCGGTTTTATTTTTTATTTATTTTGCTCAAAAATCGATGCAATCAAAGGGAATGTCTGGGCTATCCCAGCCATTATAGAAAAGCAGTGAATTTTATTATTGTGCTACAAAAATGCATATTGTTCTGTGAAAAAATCCTATTTTGGTGCTGATTTATTTGATATCACATATTAAATACTCACATCCTGAGTATTCTGAGGAAGACTTCCAATAGAGTGCCTTTTACAACAAAAAGCCTGCCTGTGTTTACATTTTAAGGATTTTTGTGGCCCTCTCAGGACTATCTGTGCACTGAAACCAATAAAAATCATGTTGCTGCTGGAGCTTGACCTCCTTTTACATCAGAGTGCCTTGTGCAGAGCAACTTTATGTCCTTCCCTGATAGAGATTTAGAAAAGATGCAAAAAAAACACCCCCAAAGCTCTCTTTGGAGGTCCAGGAGTTGGAAATGCTTTCAGTTTGCAGTCATGAGACTGAAAAAAAATATTCACTGAGATTGATTTGGGGTTGGCATTTCTGGCTGGTTGTTTTTTGCTACAAAACACTCTAAATCCAAACTGTTCCATGCTGTGGGGGGAGCAGCCTGGATGTAATATCGTGCTGCTCATAACCAGGGCACTTTTAGCCTGTTTAATGCATTAAGTCCATTAAAGGCAAGTCCTGTGAGGGCAGTGTTTGATCTCTCTGTGGGATTCTGTACCCCAGCCTGCTTTTAAATGCATTCAAGGTGTTTTAAGAACGTGAAAAAGGCATTAACATCTGAAATCACCAGGGAAATGGACAACACAAGGGTAAAATTCTGTTTTTTAGCCTTTGCATGTGTGCTTGAGGTGAGTCCTGTCACCTCTTGGTGCTGTGGGGAGCCAGGAGTGAACATTCTCCTCTGTGAATGCACTTTGCAGTCACCTGGAGGGATCACAGATTGTTTTCCCTTTTTTTCCCTGGCATTAGGCATGCTCAGTTGGCACTGGTGCAGTTTACCAGTTCCACAATATTCTTTGTAGTCCTGGCCCATGTCACAGGTCTGAGCAATGACATCTGTCTTGGTTTGAGGAGACAGGTGTCTGCTAAGGAAGGCAGGAGCCTCCCTTGAAATGGAAAATGTAAACCCCTCCCTCTGAATTATTATAATTTTGAAATTAAGAGGCTCACAGGCAAGGATATGGGAGTAGGAATAACAGTTCTTTAACAGGAAAATTAAAAATAAATACAAATGCAATAGTACAAAAAGAAAAAAAAAACCTACGGACAGAGCCAGAATACACCTGACACCCTGTGGTCAGGGTGTTGGTGGCAGTGCCATTCAATGGTGGCTGCTCCTCCTGCAGTGACAGATGTGGCTCTGCTGGAGCAGGGATCCTGTACAAGGGTGGAGTTTTCCTCTGAAGCTCCAGTGCTGGTGTAGCTGGGCCTGCTCTTCCTCTGGGAATGCAGAGGAGAAGAAAGCTGCTCCTCTGGGAATGCAGTGGGAAAAGGCTCCTGTGGTGTTCCAATCCTCAGATTCTATCCAGGTAGGAATGCTTGGCTCCTCCCAATGGGAAGATGGAATTTTATCAGCCATGCAGTGACACTCAATGGCCCATTAACAGAAGATAATTAATAATTAATGGGCCATTAACAGAAGATATCTCCTGGAGGGAGGATTGTTTGTGGAAGAGATAAAGAAAAGTGCCCAATGAACAGAAGATAACTGCTCCACCTCTAACAGGTGGAAGTAGAATACACACCCCCAGCCACATCTTGTAACCTAAGACAAGATCTCAACTGGACCTGCCCTTGGTACATACATTTAAGGACGTTGGGTATCAGCCCACCTAGGTAAGATGTGTTCACTCATTAAACAGAGAATTGTTGGTGTCAACCTGAATCTGAGCTTCTGTTCCTCATGTTTTAACAAAACCCTTGATTTCGATGATTTTCAAATAATTTCTTTGCGGAGTGTTTTTAGCTTTACAAATATTGCATGGCTCTGAGATTAGCCTGAGATGCTGGCAGATCTTGTCATAGTGCAACCCTGAATAATTGCAAACCAGGGTGATCAGTCTTCATATCAACCCCTTTCAGTGCAATGCACAGGAAAATGGTGCTGGGAAAAAGCACTTTTGCTGATGTTTGGCAGAGGTTTGGAGTGGTTCAGTGTGCTCTCAGGGATAAGCTTGCTTGGGCATCTGATGTGTGGAAGAAGCCCACTGACAGTTGTATAAAGTGTCAGAGGCCTGTCAGAAGTGAAAATGTTTGTTACCACCAGGGCAGCACAGCAGGAGATCTGATTTTTGTATTTACTGCCTGCACAAGAAATGGGCACAGGGCAGAAATCCATCAAAGGTTTTTCCTTGCTGGTCTTAAGAATTTAAAAATATTTAAGAGCCAGGGCCTGTGTGATCTCTGCTTGCTTTTCTAGAGCAGGCAATGGCCTTCTCATGCCATAACACCAGGAAAGTTCCTTGCATATCTTATGAGGAACGATTTTCTTGTTTGTTTTGTTTCTTGTTACAGCTAAGAACATATTCTTACCTCTGCTTTCCAGTCTTAGTCCAGATTTTGGAATGAATGTATATAATTTTGCTTTCAGCAGGTGAATGCACAGTCAGGGGGAAGGGAAGGGAAGGGAAGGGAAGGGAAGGGGAGTGATACCTTCTTGTGATGAGAGG